>JAPWLS010001601.1:0-55317 GCA_028551675.1 Tineola bisselliella | reverse complement strand
AAGCTGGATTTTCTTAATAATATTGATAAAAACTTAGGAAGTTGTAATGCTAACTTAAAGCTCAATTCATTATCTTTCCAATGATACCACTAAACAGTATGTAAAATGCTGAAAATGATGTTTTAGGAGATGAAATGAATCTTACAAGTAAAATTGCGACTCCCTAGCTCTAATTACAGCTCCTAGTCTGTTTTTCATCGACCATATTAATTTTGGATTGATAATTCCTGTGGAATGGCATTCCACTCCTCTTTGATGGCTGATTGCAGTCCTTGGAGATGTGCAGGAGTTGGACTTCTTGCTCTTACTCGCTTTTTAAGCTAGGCCCAAACATGTTCAATTGGGTTAATATCGGGACTGCGAGCTGGCCAGTCCATCACGTTAATATTGGCGTCTTCCATATAATCACGAACTTTCCCAGCGACGTGTGGCCTGGCATTATCGTGCATTAGTATGAATTCTTTCCCCATAAGCCATGAAATCGGTCTGACATGATGTTCGAGAACTTCCTCCACGTACCGCTGAGCTGTTAATCCTCTCGATCTAGATCCAGCATTGGCCCCAATAATGAAGACAATGTCGGTTTTAGAATCGAGCATTATGCCACCCCAAAACATACACGATCCGCCACCATAAGCGACACGTTCGCTTAAGCAGCATTGTGCAAATCTCTCTAATGGCCTTCTACAGACTCTTGAGCGTCCATCGTGGCAATGTAGAGTCATTCTGCATTCATCAGAAAACATAACTGACCTCCATTGATCGAACGTCCAATTTAAATGTTCTCGGGCAAATTGAAGTCGGGCTTGTCGGTGGGCTGTGGTCAATTCCGGACCATTTGCTGGTCGATTTGCAGTCATTCCAGCTTCAGCCAATCTCCTTCTGACTGTCCACCGACTTTTGCTGACATTGCGTACTTCTTGAAGCTGTTATCCCAGCTCAACCGCGTTCAGCTGTCGATTTCGCAAAGATCTCGTCACAAGAAAGCGGTCATCACGTTCTGATGTTGTACGACAACGACCTGATCCCGGTCGCCGACAATAGCCCACTGTCTGTCGAAACTTCTGAATATCGACTTAAATTTAACTGTCGAGCCACTTCACTTTGGTTTTGTCCTGCCTCCAGCAAGGCTATAACTTGAGCAGCTTCTGCGGGTGTAGTGTCCATGTTTTTCCAAATTTTCCGTATGTAATCACAAGATGTGTTATCACATTAAAGTTCAATGCACAAATAATTACGAAATTCCTTTAATTAACACTTTTATACCTGTCTGAAAGGGAGCAAGTAGTGCATACCTGAAACAAATTAATTCGCGGAATTTTGTTATTTTGATATTTGTGCGTGTAATTTCCAAATAAATTATTGTTTTTTCATGACATTAGTAAGCTAACAATGTGTATTTTTATTTAACATACCTTTGTTTACTAAATACCGAAGAATTTTAATAAATAATTTGAACAAAACTAATAAACCAGGGGGTGTGCGATTTCATTGCACCCGAGTGTATATAATCTACAAACAAACAGCCATTTATATTAAAACAAGTAATGACGCTTATCGCATAGTCTGTACAAGTATAAAGAACGTATAGTAGCAGTTATTAATTTCTGCAATTTGGACTGTTGTTTATTGCTTAATAACGACGTACTGTTGTTATATAGAGTGTATGATTGTGGGGATAGTATAAACCAGGCAATATCAATATCCTAGGTAGTTGTTGTATAAGTGGCGGTAAATAAAGTTTACACTAGGTACAATTATATATAAAGGGAAGGCTAATAACCTGCTAGGGAGACTGACATATCTGACACATTACAAAACGAAGCGGAAGGTTGAGGTGAGACTAGACCACTGCAGAACATCATTTGGACCTGTTTTATAACATTTCATTAGAACTTTTCCACATACAGCTGAAATACCTTCGCAATGGGAGGCATGACACAATTTGCCACACAATTCATGTTTATTTAGCTAATATTAAGGTCTCATTCTTCCAGACCTAATAAATTACGATTCAAAACATAAAAAAGTGTATTTATTATAATCGCAAATTACTAAAACTAATTGGATTTTCACTAATCTACGGGTTCGAAGGGGTCGGTCGGGTGGTTGAACATTAAAAATGCAATCATTTTAATTTTTTGATTTCTTTTAATTACCTACGTTGTTATAATGTTCTTAAAAGTAGATATAATAATAATAATATATATACCATCATAAGATATCTCAAATATTTGCATATGGTAATAATATTAATTAATTATCCAGTAGTTATTACTTTAAAGATAAAAAGCTTATTATTAAGAAACTACGACAAGAAAACATTTTAGTCGATTATATTTTTTTTTATTTTATTTTTTTTTCATTACAATTACACACTATATACTTATGTAAATTACCAGTTACACTAAACACTAAGACGTACCCAAAATACCTAAACTTGATTACCTTATGCACGTACTTTTGAAAAAAAAAAACAAAAATAGAAACAGAGTGCACTATATTTATATATTTTTTAATTAATGAAAAAAAATTAATTAAAATTACTCATTATTAACCGTAATTAACTAATTATCATAGTATTATTATTATTATTTAAAAAGGGACGCAAGAGTGTTGTATGGTCTAAAATACCGCGTCCGATAGGGCTAAACTTCATCTTAATTAACTATCTGTTAAAAACTATAGCAACATCAGTCGATTCTACTATGAATTATTGAATTAAATTTAATTATTTACCTAAAAATCCAAAATTTACCTTTATCCTTTTTAAAAAATGTACTTGCAGTAAATTTATTTAACTAATGTAAAAATAAAAATTAAATTTAAAAATTAATTAATTAATTAAAAACAAAACAAAAAAAAAAGAGAATAAATAACTTGCCCTACATTTAATAGTAAAGCCAGTAGTAGTACAATAATATTTATATTAAAAAAATTGTCATCAACATTTATTTTATTTTCTCACTTAACACATCTAATATATACGAGATTGTTATCATAATTTACTTTAATAATACCTGCATTTTAAAAATTACCTTTAAATATTTTGAATTAAATTAAAAAAAAAACACTATTATATTTATATTATTATCATTATTACAATCGCCCATACAAAAAAAGGCCAATGACGTATAAATGCATTACTTTCTTTTTTTTTTTCAATTCATACCTACTTTCAGTAAGTTTCAAAGAGTTGCTAAACCTATCCACAAACGGCATAATTAGTCAATTACGATTATAAAGTTAGTGTTCGTCCACTAGCTACGATTGCATACACAAGTTAAAAAACAAAAGAAAAATTATTACGTTAAACACTACACTACAACTAAGCCATGATTAAATATATAGATATAATTATAATTCCAATAAAGATATCTTATGTCGAACGAGAAAGTGTATTTTATTTATAGCTAAGAGCGTGCGCGCGCGCCGCCCGTCCGAATCCATTTAGCAGCAGCCCCCCACCCCCCACTAACATCTTACAATATTTGTATTTTGCTAACTATTTTTAATAAATTCTTCCAATATTTTAATGCTCCGCCTACGAGTATATAACAATAATTAATAAAACATATTATAATATAGTATAAATTGTTCACTCACATTAATTAGCTTTTCCCACTAAGTTTTGTATAAATCTAAGAAACCTCTGGTTAATATTATTACATTAACATACATAATTATAATATTTTTTATTTTAAATAAATTATTCACTTATAAATTGCCAAAGTCTCATTAAAAACTAACACATTGTTCCAATTATTTTTTGTTATCAAACAACGCCTTACTGCTATATTTATTACTCGAAAACATAAATATAATTCTCTATATATATATTCATATATCATTTTGTATTAAGGCAACGTTCACTTACATTTAATCGACCGAAAGGCGGTATAAGAACCGCGCGAACCTAACAGGAGACTACCACAAGTAACTATTGGAAAGGAACACTATAAACTAAACTAGGAACGAAGGCGGGGTAAAGCGATACAATTAGAAAGATTTATTGCCCCGAATGTGGCCCACTTATATTACTACCTAGAATGTATCAGGCACTGTCGCCGCACCCGTGGCCGACGCGCAGATGGCAGACTGCTTATTCATATAATCAATTATCATTAATCTTCATTAGATAAATTATAATTTACTTACGGAGCGATCTTACATAACCCTAACCACTAAATCATCAACTAATTATGTTCCATCAACAATTTGTCTATTTAAAAAACTTTATAACAAACTTATCATGCGCCCGCGCACACAAAGCGCGGCCGCTGCTCTATGTTAAAATTAAAGGAACTAGTCCCGTGACGTGGTCCGCGGGCAGTCTATCAGTAATTAACTAACGAGATGCGAGCGCCCTCTATCGCGACGAACGGCCATTAGCTTAAGACTAAAATTTTTTTTTAATCAGTCGATCGGTCAATTGATTGAGCGATATAGAATAAAGGACTAATATTAAACTAACAAACAATATGAGTGTGCTCGCGTCGCACGACAGAGGGCGCGCCGCACGTGTACGCTATATCTTTAAAAATATTTGGCAATCACGTAAATTAAAATTTTAAAACTATGTGACGAGAAAAATTGTTTAACTTATGAATTAGACACAATTGTCATTATTATTATTATATTATTATATTTATTATGTACACGCCGTACGCACGACGGGCACGGGTGCGGCCACCGACTCTCTATGCTAAATGCTTGAGCTTCAATTATTATTATTACATTTAAAACCACGTCCTATTCACTTCAAACGATTGTCACTTCCAACAATTTGGCAATTCATTCTTCATATATTTTATTATAATTTAGTTTTAAAAAAATATAAATTCGATATATATATGTATATGTAGCTTAAAAAAAAATTGTATAAAACGAAACTAAATTGCATCTTAGAGAAAAAATATATTATTACATAATTATAATACAGGTTAATAATCGCTCCCCTCTCTAGACCGGGAAAAAAATTACTATAATATAAATCACGTTCAGTCACAGTTTCAAGATATCAAAAAACAATACTTCTACCATGCCTAAAACTAATTGGGCGGTATTTATAACAAAAAAAAACCCTTTAATATTAACCATACATAATATACCCGATATATAAGATAGTTTTATACATAGACTTGCTTTAGCTTAAGTTAATAAGTTGTTTAGGTACTCTCCTAACCCCAGGCTGCTCTGTGATGCTAAATGAACGCCGAACGGCGGCCGCGCGTCGCCATTCTACACCTCACCGCTGTAGTGAGATCTCAATAAAAAAAGGGGATTTTATTAAAAGAAATCAATTACATCTATTAAAATACATCCGAAATAAAATCATGTAATAAAAAGTGTTTTCACAAATAAAAGCCCATATCCAAAAATAAGCAAAGTTAAAAAATAATAATAAAACCCCGCACTAAGTGCGTGCACGCAGCGTTCGCGTAACGTTTTCAAATAAAAGAAAAAATGAAAAGAAAAAGTTGCCGCGAACGACACCGAGGTAACTGATTCGTGAAAGACATCGGTCATACGCACAAACCTGCTCACATTTCTAAAAATACTAAAGTGTCCCGACATCTGTCTAATAAACGGCGCATTGGAGGAGAACCACCCCGATTCACATAAGACACTATTAAGAGCTATTCATTCAGTTTATTCGTCATCGTTTCAAAGTCACCGTTTAATTCTATTTCGCTAATGTAGTCAGTCAATGGTGAGTGGGTATATATGTATCAATCGTGACATTACAATGTAATTTTAATACAAAAAAAACACATTCCTTTCGCTCGAGACGCGAGAACTGGTCCTCACCAAGAATAATAATAATAACATTGGCTAAAATAAACTAAATAAATATATAGTGTAAGAAGATATATAATTAAGGGTATATTAATTATTATTAAGACTTGTGTCGTCATGCCACGTCATATGTACGTACAGTCACCGAACAAATTGCGATTAACAATATTATAGACTTACAATTATCATTAAATATACATACGACTGTACAATAATAACAAACAACTCGATTTAAAACTATTCTCTTATTTAAATTAATTAATAATACTAAACTTTGGGTTTGATCTCATTATAACATTTATCTAAAACATTTGTATTATATTCTATCTATTCATTTATTATTTATCATTCCCCCAAATTATCAACATACAAACTACAAACATCATTTTGTTATTAAAAAAAATATATATGTTATTTTAAAAACAAACGCAATTCGTTCGGTAACATTACGACGCCCCCTTCTGCGACGTGTCATGTGGATGTCGCCAATACAATTGACAATGATGCCAACGATATTAACATGCGAACTCGCAAACCAATTTAGAAACCCATGTTAAGTAAAAATAAATTAGCAAATGTGCCAGTTGACAGCTAATAAATTGGTCTGACAGTTCAATGTCTGTGTGTATTATCCTTAACAAAAGCCCTCAAGCCACCGTCTATAGGCGACTATCGAACCGTGATCGAGTGTTTGCTACAAACTCGTCTCGGGGTCGAATAACTCGGCCCACGAGTCAAATTTAAAGCAACAAGAACTTTCACTCTAATGAAAACTCGAACCGTTCCTAAACTCCAAAGGAAGCTATGACAGGAAGTGAGTCGAGTAATGGATTAGAGCGACGTCCGTGGTGTATGTTAGGCGGCGGGCCACTCCTTGCTAAAGTCGTTGGCGAAGTGTTTGGGCGCGTGGTGCGGCAAGGGGTGCACACCTGCGGGCGGATGTGCGGGCGGATGCGCGGGAGGATGCGCGGACGAAGGCCCGCCATAGTCGCCGCCGTAGCCCCCGCGAGACCCGCCGCCGTACGTAGAACCCTAGCCACACACCATAAACAAATACTACACCGAAAACTATTTGTTAGAGTCAACTTTACCCGTCTAAGGCGGTATTATAATCTGCTTAAGACAATTACATACATAAAACGTGTCTACTCATTACTGTGTCCTTCATAGAGTTAAATAGATTATTATTGGCTTTAAGTGTTTATAATATGCCTTAGACAATATAAAATTCAAATTAAAGTTATAAAACCATATATAAGCGTAACAAACTAATATAGGAAATAATCCACTCGTTCTGCTACAACACACAGCTCAATCGCCGGTCCAATGAAATTCATGACATACAGATTTAACCATGAACGGGATAGTGTTCCTATATCGTTTGTGACGCGAGCATTCTCTTAAATATATAGATATATATATAAAAAGTACATTTGAATTCGCACAACCGAGCGATATATCAATAGATTTAAGAAATGTTTTAGTATTTCATGTCAATGTCAACGGATATATCGCTCGGCCAAATTCATATTTATAGCAAAAATGTATACTAATTAATACGGTCAATTGTAAAACGCATTACGACGTGAAAGATCAAACACCACGCTACTCCACCGTGAACACGATTTTCATTCAAAATCTGTCTCACATGCTGCTCAGTAAACGTATGGAGCGACGCGGCGCACACGCAAGCTAGAGATGACGCCGGCGTAATGCGCTCGTGAATTGATTATATTGTAACGAGGCCATCAAAACATTTTCAAAAACATAATTTCCTCTTACAAACCGAGGCCCCCATTTAAACATCTAAATTTCAAAATATGTTTTCACACTCGTAATAATATATAAATGGAACTCTTTTTAACTCTGAACACTTAAAGTACTTATATTTAATTAAAATTTAATGAACCTGCAACAATATGAAAAGAATGCAAACTTTACTAATTTGTACTTTAAATGCCAATTGGTGTGGCGATGACGCTGCCGATCATCCCCGCACATTACTATATCTAGTGCGATGAGCGATGCCTTTTTGATGTCGCGCGTACCGTACCCCCGAGTCTCGCGACACCCAAACTCTAATTGTCTTTCTGGAGGAGCCACTCTTGTGGGCCCTGATCGACCAACTGGAAAAGAACAAGCACATCGCATAAAGTCCCGTGCGGCTCGAACTCTAAACGACAGCACAGCGTGTGGAACGGTGAGAGGAGAGACCTTCAGCGAAACAGTTTGACCGCAGTTCGACATATCAAAAAGACATCGCACGATACCGAGAGAGGGAGCATGCAACGGAAGCGACACACGGATGCAAGAGACACAGGTCAAACGATAACACATGCTGCACGACCGCCGGCCACTCTCGCTACTCATTTCGCTGAATTTCACTCATCCACCGAGTTCCACCAAGCACCGTTCACTCACTAATCGCAAACAACAACGAACAACAATAGTACGACAAATTGAATATATTTATATTATTCATGTGAACTTATTAACAACAACAACAACAACAACAAAAGCGACGACAAACAACATTAACAACAATACACGGGACCAAATACTTTAAAAAATGATATATCACAATATTAATTCTAAAAGAAAATTCGTTAAGTCCATGCGCCATTATGAGAACATTATGAGACCAAATGATGAATTTGTTTGCGAGTAATGAGATTAACCAATAAGAATGGATTTATTATTTTATTAAAAATACTAATAATAATCCCATTCGAATCGGGCCGACACCTTTATGTTATAACCATGCGGCCGTTCGCAATGCAATATGACAGAGGCATTCGTTCGATTGTCGAATATACCATCGAACTAGACCGAATTATAATTTGGATAACATAACATAATGCCAAATCACAAAGCACGGCAAACGTTCAGAATTTGCCAATTCCAACTCCGTGATAACACCACAACACCACTAAAATGTGTCCCTTGCCATTGCCGTGCATAAAAGCGAGCCATGCATTTATATTTATGTAAGGAAACGTACATATAATGATAATTTTGAAATATCTGCCTGATAATTACTATTGGGAATAAACGATTCTCTCATTGACACATTGATAAGAAGAAAGCCTTACAACGCAAGAAAGGGAAAAGAGAAAGTGAAAGAAAGAGAAATAAAAACCTATACTCAGGCTATAATTAAATGCGAAGTAAGATAAGGAGCAAGGAGCGATCAAAGTACTTATGTACAAATAGAATAGAAAACATGTTAAAAGGGCGTTCATTACCTATCATTCCCCGGTTGAACTTTTTTCAAAATGTAAATCGTGTTACATAATGAAACAGTAGCGAGTAGCGCTACATATTACGGTGTTATATCATAATCTTAGTGTAAAATTTATTATTAAAATACACCGTTTTAAGGAACGAACTCGCGATGAGATAGAATAATTTTATGTATCCTATATAGTTCAAATAAGCGCACACCTAAGAGACAGTACAAAACCTCGCTGCGAGATTTCTTTTTTTTATATGCATTTTTGTTTGCATCACTTGGATCTGGATCACTATGGAATTTAATTCTATTACATCACATTGCAACGTACTCTTTATTTATATTCTTACTAACTGCTTTTCTTAATGTACAATAGTATTTTTACTTTAACACTAGAACTACCAACCGGTCAATATGACCGGTTTCAAAAACTCTTCAGACTTTTATGTAAAACTTTAATCGTTATTTCTTGTAAATAATTCTATTTATTAAGATCCTATAATAAATTTATTGAACTTTACGAGCACAAGTTGTCCGGTCATACCGGTTAGTAAAAATAGGTCATTTTGACCGGTTGGTAGTCCTAGTGTTTAATCGGAGTTAGGTGTTACGATCACCTATTTTCAACAAGAAAAAAAGAAAAACCTTAGCAGCGTGATCCCGTACTATACTATACAAAGCTAAAACAGGTATAATTGAATTTCGTTAGAACCTGTTTTCACATTTTCAGAGTTAAAAAAGCAAATAAAAATTTAAGCCCTATCTCATAATAGAAAACATAACCGGAACAGCCTCTAACCGCCTACAAGTTAATTTATCACTAAAACTATCCGTATTAATTTGAAAAAGAAAATTATGTTATTCGTATATGAAAATCAAAATAATGTAATAATGTCCCCCGTCCAACGATTTGTTAATGTTTAAAGCAAGCTTTTTGATACATGTTATTTTTTATTTTAAAAAAATAATGTAATATTATTATTACAGAAACAACTCGTGAATTTCACATTCGATATGGAATACTAATTCCTTATTATTGTCAGCAATGACATTTAAAAAGACACGTGTTATTTCGTATAATCTAGGTACTATTTTGAACACTCAAGCATAGCGCGGTGGCTTCGACAGACAGTACTAGGGCTCGTATGCAGAAACAACATTAAAAAAATTGTTTAGAATCGCTCTTGAAAAGATTAACCATTCTTTTTTTAAAATAAAAGGTGCACTTAAGCACAAATTCTACACTCAAATAAAGATCACGTGATTACACATCAAACTACCCTCGAGCATCGTTTATGAATAGGAGTCATTTTAAACTTTTGGACTTTACTTGATTGTTTTATATCCATTCACATAATCAAACATCGAAGCCACCACGTCAAACTTCATGATAACTTAACCATTACATGCCGCGTGATCTAAACAAGTCTTTGTCAAACAAAAATGTGTTTATATGACGCGCCCAAATCCAAAACCAGATGAGACCCGCATTACAACTTTTTAACATTTAACTAAAAAAATTATAAGTACCATTATATATAAAAAGCCATCCCACAAAGAATCCGAGTGAGAAAAGTGAAATGAGAAGCAATTATCTTATATGGGAAGAGCTTTGCCTTTGCAATGCGGGTCACACAAATGTACATTTCGATTGAATTTGCAAAACACACTTCACCAGTATTATATATTTTAATAATTAATAAGAAACTTTACTTTTTTTTCATTCACATAAAACAGAGAATCGAGTACGAGCTTCTTTCGAGTTTGCTCGATTTTATGAGTTGGCTTATGCTTTTCTTCAAAATTATCACGAAAATAATATCAATTTGAGTTTATATATGAACAAGTATTTTCGAAATACATTAACAAGTTCGTCAACCATAGAACACATACTCGACGCTCTCTTTAAACTTACAATACAAGAAAATCACGTCCATTTATTATAAAATTTAAAAAACCTCTTTAAAAATGATACTTGATTAAGAAAAAACCTCATGAGTCCCCGTGTGTTGCAAATCCGTGCGCGTTGTCAATACATACCTGATCTGGTTGATAAGTGGGCGGGTACTGCTGGTACGTGGAGTAGTCTGCGGAAGAGCTCTTGGAGAGTGCAGCGCCTGAAGAGAGAGCGCCCGGAGCGCCTCCAGCCCCGCCCGCGCCGCCTCCGCGACCGTATATCTCACCGCCCTCCGACAGCGGCACGTACGAACCTAGCGACGGAACACAAACTATATTAAGCAATAACGAATACAATAATAATAATAATTACTTTTTATTTACAATACTATTTATTCAAGACAAGGTTTAAGTTTAAAAAATAAAATCTTTAGTCTAATAATTCCTAATGCTAAGCAATTTCCAAAGTTCTGCCTACCCTCAACCGTGATATAAAATGAAAGATTGAAATCATAATCTTACCAGATCCAGTAGAGTTGGAGTTCTGCGGCATGTTCCAGTTGTTCCAGGTGCCTCCAGCAGACGCTCCGGCCGGGGCAGAGCTGTAGTTAGCTGCACACCACAACGCACAAGTTATACAGACACACTCACACCTAACACCACGACGGAGTAGGCAGAACTTTGGAAATTCGTTATGCCATTAAACACTATCTCTATCTATAATATCACTCATATAAAAAAAACACAGTTTTATTTGAAACACTTCAATAATCATACAAAAAGGAGTCATAGTCCTCTGAGACTAGTATCTAAAAAAATACCTTACTTATAAATAAATATACTTCACAAAGATTACAAGGAGTTTATAAACTTTGTTCACAAATTACAATTAACACTATAATAGCCGCATAAACAAACTTTCAAACATGCTCGCGCAAAACTTCGGAAATTATGGTAATTGCTGTTTATTTTAAACAATTTTTATTGGATGAAGGAAGTAGTTTTCCAAAACGTCGTCGTAGTACATAGTATAGTCACAAATAACTTAAATTATTGACTCTACATCCTCAGTAATTAAAACATATTTAATTTGTATTTTTCTAAGTGACTTTTCATAATTTATAGCGCCGACCTTATTGGGCGTGTAGACGCGTGATAGCTTACCATAGCTGCCATAGCCTTGCGCAGGCGGCTGCGTGTGTTGAGTGTAATTGTTGGTGGCAGGCCAGGCCGGCGCATGCGGTGGGGCTGTCGGAGCAGGTGGAGCACCCCATCCTTGGTATGAACCAGGTCCTGCTCCCGCCCCAGCTGCACCGTAACCAGCGTACGACGTCTGGCCAGGGGAAGTGCCCCAACCTTGATACCTGATAAGGAAAAAACGAGATTATTAAGCACACCATTTTCTGAAAACATTTCACTTACTTAAAAAGAAAGTATGTCACATTATTTTCATTAAAAATAAACTGTAAAAATGATACATACCCCTGCATTATATTAGGCCCAGCCATAGGCATATTGATGGGCGGTCCTCCCATCTGTCCATTGTGCCCCTGTATCATCGACATGGGAGCGGCGGTGGGTGGTCCCCACTGCCCCGCACCAGCCCCGGCACCACCGTCTCCGGGCCCTCCCCCCATACCGGCCCCTCCCATTCCACTGCCACCGGGACCCATCTTGTTAGAACCATCGCGAGGTTCAGCACGTTTGATCTCAACCTAATAATATTCAAGAATTACATTTATTAGATACATAAAAACATGAATGTATTTTTAAATAAATATGTCATTATCTATTTGGTACAATACACAGGTGTTAAAAACCCTTTATCAAATGCGACTCAACTACTACATAGATATTTCGAATCGAGTTACGCAAGCGCATGATTTGCGATACTTCATTCCACATCGTATTTTATATTGTATATGCAGCAAATATGCTTTTTATTAGTAGCTAATGTGTACCTGCTTGCCCTGGAGGTTGATGAAGTGCTCCTGAGTGACCCTCTCAACAGAGATCTCCTCTTCGAAGGACAAAAATCCAAAGCCTGGAAAATATGCGATATAAACATAAGAATGCATTGCGTCTTTTCAATTTAAACAAAATATTATGTTTAAATTTAATTTCATAACATCTCAATCAAAACATTATCAATATAATTATGCTAATTAACAACAAGACATGAAACCTACCTCTAGACTTCTTCTTTTCTTGATCATACATGATGACCACCTCCATGACCTTGCCGTAGCGGGCGAAGAACAAACGCAGATCGGTCTCGGTTGTGTTTGAAGGCAAACCACCGAGGAAGACCTTTGGGTAGCCGCCGCCGCGTTTCGGCTTCTGCAGAGTACGTGGATTGCACGGCTTGGGGTCTATCGTTCTGTGAACACATTATTTAATTAGTCAAAACAATACAATTTTAAAAATCCAGATCAATTGTTTACTATAAAAATTGCTTCATTTATGAATTCGTGGATAATTATGTTTTTAATCTGTGATTAGGTATTAAAAAATGTATATTTTTTTTATTCGTGAAATAAGTAATCTTCAAAGACGAACATATACTGGCGTTGTTAGTCACTACGAGTTCATGAGAATTAAAATATTACAACGCCTTCCCTGAACAGTGAGCATTATCTAGTTAAAATTAATTAACAAAATCAATAAATGTATAATAATTATTATCATGTCGATTATTTCCGGATGAAATACGCGCGTCATTTAAAGTCAAGGTTTGCGATTACGAATTGGAATTTTCTTGTAAGATTTTGTCAATATTACTCTCACTTTTTGGCTTAATTTTTTCAAGGGCCTTTATTACTGTTCTATTATTTTCCTTCGCCCAATAATAAATATACATAAAACGAAACTATTTAATAACCTCATATTTATTGGGTCACACGGCGAAAGATAAAATTAGTATCCGAATGAGAAGTGCCGTGACGCATTTAAAAATAATTTCCTATGAAGACGCAACGTACAAAATCTTAAAAGCGATGACGAACGCAATCGATGAACGTTCCTTCCTTTTTTTTTACATAAACGCAGACTTGCATGTCTAATCGAGATATTTGGATGGAAATTGACGTATTACCAATTCTTCATAGAAAGCGGTGAATTGTGAACTAAAATTAAAATGTACTTGAACTGCGAAATTCTGACATGACCTGAGTAGTGAAGATCATGACTACAATCTACTGTATGTATTTTTATATATTACAATGCCCTTGAACAAAATAGATTTTCATTAGTACCTATTCCATTTTGAAGAGATCAAAGTCCTATAAACCGAGACGTCAAATTTTGATTAACGTATTTGAGAACTATTTGACGAAAATACATTGTCAAGTTTAATGACCGTTTTCTTTTATGATCAATCAAAATGACATTGACTAACATTAGCATAACTTTTATGATGAATTATAAAAAATATTTATCACTATACATAATCCCACAGGTGTGATACCAATATCAGAAATCAATTCGAAACAAAAACACAAATCCTTAACTATAAAAGATCCACCGACGTAAGGAGACAGTGAACGGGAATGATGACATTGTGAGCATATTATTAATTAAAAAGATTAATAGGTGACCGTGTTAATCATAAAACAGTTTTAGTGCGGCACCTAAAGGGCAAGGGGTTAAGGATGAAGGGCCCGTGGGAGGCGGGGGAGGAAGGCTTGCGTATTGCGTACATGCGCGACGTAATTTCTAATATTTAACTTTGCCCTACGATCTTACCATTCCTGAAGGTAGACATTGTTTTTATAATTTATCGAAAAAAAAGTCTATTACGCTGCGAATCCCGGGTTCGATTCTCAATCCAAATGTTTACAATACAAAATAACCTAGTTTGAAGTTCAGACATCATCTATGTCAGCGGTTCTCAAACTTTTTTGGCGAAGGAAAAAGCCTTAATATAATTATAAAAAACTGATTTATATGTATTTATGAATATTGTAATATTTAGTTGGAATATTTAGATGTTTATAATCTCCCTTTGGTAGGTATTTTTTTGCAGTATTTTAGCCCTAGGGTTCCGCGGAACACACAGAATGGCTGATCTACGTAATTATCATCTCGATAAGACGACATCTTTTATCGAAAATTTATTTAAGTCGTAATATGAAACAAAAGTGAAACAATTAACGATAAATAAGTTATTCCACGTAGAAAATTATCCACGCCAAAGTTTATCGCAAAGAATGTTCGCGTGACTCATTTCTTTTTTACACTTTTGTCGAACTACAAAAATTTTTCGCTATACATCGGACAGTTTTATTTCCGCGAACGTGAACCGATCAAGGTGAAGACGAGCGATGGATAGGAATTATTTTTTAATGAGTTCGTGCGTAGATTAAATTGACAAAAAAAAAACAAACCTAATACAAATAATAAATTTTAAACACAGAAGCACAATAAGCCGAACGTAAATAGATTTAATCATAAAAATATATTATTATTTTTTTTTACGATCTACGTCACGTTTTCTTGCATGCGAGCGAGCTCTTGCGACCCAGTAATAAAATAATTAATAATACCGTATTAAGGTCAAGTTCATTGTTCTAAATAAGATCTATACATCTGTGTCAAATATTTACACCATTTCTTTTACAATTTTATTATAATTCGTATGTCAATTAAAATTCATAACAAGCGAAAACTTTGCAACGATTATAGTTGGTCGCGAGGTCTTGGTTGGCCGGTCTACAAATGGCTGCAAAGCTTCGAATTATATTTATCAAATTAAACGAGAGAGTAAGCTAGTATTTTAAAATAAATAGTTAAAACATGCTATATTTAAATGTCAATATGCTAATAGCAGGTAGCAGGGCGTGGCAAATGTAAGAGATACTTTTTAGGTAAACAATTAAAGCTAGTACTTATCTCTGACTAAGCATACATTCCCTAAGTTCATGACCTGAATAAGTAATATGCAGATTTCAAATTCAGATAGAAACAAAGTAATATCAAATTCGAGAACAATATCCAAACGATTTATTGTAACTATCACTTGATAATAAAATATTTCAAGATTTATGTTATTAGATTTTTTATTTTTCGCATTTAAATATATTAAATATTGTATTCCTTACCTGCCATCAAGTGTGTGCGGTCCATTCTGTAGAACGACATTGACGAGTGACGGCTCAGCGAACGTCACAAAACCGAACCCTCTGGAGCGACCGGACTCACTGTTCTTCATGACAACGCAGTCGATCACGTCCCCGTAACGCGAAAAATATCGCTGCAAGTTCTCCTGCGACGTCTCCCATGATAAGCCGCCAACGAACAATTTTCTGTTGTACAAAAAAAAGAATACAATTAAAATTTTAATTTACAATTAAGTACTTGAGTAGTAACATAAAATGTAGACACCTATACATCTTAGCAGGCGTATGAAAATTACAACAATAAATCATAGGTCCCAAATCCAGGTCATATACCCCCTACAGTATCATAGGTACAAGTAACCACAATAGCACTGATTCGATAACTACATCCTAATAGAAGATGAATGATACATTGTAAAATTGCACATCTTAAGACACCCAATTGAGTTAAGTGAATAAAATACAATGTATGAAGAGGGGTCGAGGGGGGCACACCAACACTTATTTGTAAAACATCAATATGTCTAATTATTAATACAAATGTCTACACTCTAGACCAGCGGTTCTCAAACTTTTTTGGCGAAGGAAAAAGCCTTAATATAATTATAAAAAACTGATTTATATGTATTTATGAATAATCATATTGCAATGTAATATTTAGTTGGAATATTTAGATGTAACCTTATAATCTCCCTTTGGTAGGTATTTTTTGCAGTATTTTAGCCTTAGGGTTCCGCGGAGCACACTTTGAGAATAGCTGCTCTAGACTTATATTAGAGCGACAGGGTTACCTAAGGTGAGGCTAAGAAAATATACAACACTATAGGTCCAGACAATACATAGGCTAATAAGCCAAGCAAGAAGAAGACTGTTAGAAAATTTAATGTTTATGTAACCTCACCCAATGTGCTTAGCAACAAGCGTATTTGTAATTATTAACAATTAACAATAGAGTATAAGATTAAATTTACTAACAAAACTGTATCATTTGTGTACATACAGTTAACTCTCACAGGTATAGCTCACAGGCAGATGCGAGTAGCCACTATTTTAACCCTTTTTTTAAGTCTATTTCCCAACTGCATACTCTAAATACATACATACTTGGAGTATATATATACTATAAGAATTAGTCAATTAATATTTTGTATGAGAATTTTATTTATTATTATTTTTTTGTCGATTCAGTTTGCTTTTTAAAACAATTAAAAATGATTTAAACACATTGTAGCTAACATTTTAGACCTAGTAATAAAGAAACAACTAGGTTAGTATAGTCAGCAAAATAATGTCCCACAAACATCTGAACGTACCATCAGCAAAAAAACTGTAGGCACTGCCTGGATGTGGTAATTTGTAGGTAAACATTTTTTACTTAATCCCAAAAAAGCACCTTTGTTAAAAACGTGCATTTTAGAATGTTTTACAACGTTTTGGAAAAGCCTTTGTCATCAGAGAATGAGGTTTTAAGTAAACTATTTTGTGTTACTTATAATATAATTTCACCCATACATATAACCTGCTAATGACATAACTAACAATTAACAATTCCATATTAATTTGACTATTTAGTTAATTATTGCAAAATGATCAATTATCAATAAACTAATGCAATAAACTAACGAAATCTTTAAAACATAAGGACAAATTAAAACTATTATTTAAGAGGAATTTGCCATTTATTTACAAAAACAATTTATCTCGATGGCGTTTTTTATTATTACAACAACAAAGGTAAATAAAATAAGGCACAATACACAACTCAAAATAATTCTAACAATCTAAAGTCCTCTTTACAATGATCATTCATATTAAAAACGATAAGATAAGTGGACGAATCGGCAAAGTAAATACATACTTACTTACACACTAGGAAGATACTTCGTGACTACCACATATACTATCTTATCAAAAGGATATTCTTTAAAAAAAAAAACTATATGTTAATATATAAGGGGTAACTTCACCTGCCTCCCCCTTTTGTTATATCAATTGGTTTTTTTTTGTAGAAAATTGTAGCTAAATATTACCTATTTCTTCCATCCTATGTCTGTCGAGAACTATTCTATCAGCACTGTGGGTAAAATTTTAGTATGTAGACCTAACTATGGTATCTTTCAACACTTCGATAAGCTGTATCGATGAAGTTGTACAAGTGGAAGATTTAAAGAAAATAACTATTCTCATACAAGATTTAGTATCTAGTCTCTCTTTACACTTAAGACGATAAAGCGAAATATATATCTAACGAAAATATTTCAAAGTTACTAATTTAAAACTATTTTAGCTCATAAACTAACTGGCTGCGGCTTTTGTTGTTGAAACTTATCTTATAAATATTATGCATTCGTATGAAAACACAATCACTAGATCAGTACAAATTTTTTCAGGCTTTATTATTACCCAGAGGAACATACACAAGATGTTTGGTTCGCTACATCATGATCTTTCCAAAACACCTTCCAAGGATGGACAAACGGAATACAAAAGTCTATTTTTGCAATAAACAATGCTGTAATGGAAATATAGCATTAAAACACTGCTTCTTTAATATCCATTATTGAAATACAATCTCATTGGAATAGTGGTCAGTTTTCCGACTTGCCTCGCAGAGTCACAGGATTATATAAATTACTAGTAATAAATGTAATATTTTTATAAGGTCTTAAGTGTTTATTCAGAGCCTATGTGCTAGAAGCTTATGTTAACCTTGACCTGATATCATCAGTACTGGGTTAAAGCAATATAAGCATGTATATTTTCATCCTCGAGATTGGCATCCATATACTGTCTTCGGATAAAAACTATTGTATAGTTATAATACAAATTCACATACAGGTAAATTCGTTTAATCACTAACTATTGCAATATTATAAATTGCAAGTTCTTTCAGGATAGGGTTTTGTGTTAAAATATAGATTAATTCTTGTTGTTTTTCTTAACAGAAAGGTTTCACTTTTCATTTTCAAAATGTCAGTGATAGCAAATTATTAGGACTTAACAAAGTAGTATGAATCAGTACAGGTGAAAGTTACATTCACTTTTAGTTATAATCATTATTTTTTTATTTCTCATGCGTCTGATATAGAAATTACATTGCGAATATGCTAAAACCCCATATTGACATGAAAATAGATTAAAAAAAGTCATGCTTTTTAAGTGAAAAGCATTATTTTGTTTCCATATGAGAAGTATGTTTTTGAGGTTATGTTTGTAATAATGACATCTGGCGTTGATTATAACATTAAAATAACTCTGTTGCAATAACTGAAAGTTAATAACGCACTTATAAGTTTGAATACATCAAAATAATAATTTATAAATCAATACAATAGCGACCGCTGTTAATTGGCGTAACAGGCATGATCATGCGACGTCGCCAATCATTCAACAGGCATGCAGGTTAATAAAAATTTAAGTAAAGAAATATTCGGACGTGAGATTTTAAAAGTACCATATGTAAATGAATCAGCACGTTTTCAACGAGCGAGCGACGCGGCACTTCGAACGCCCGCGAATACAATAACCTCATTTCCAAATTTTTGCTAATAAACACCACATGGGAGGCGACCACTGATTACTAGGCATTTTAATTTGCTTCTAAATTTTAAGTTAAGGGAAAGCTTTAAATTTATCCTTGGTAAACTAAAAGTAACACGACACAACAGATGAAAATCTTGCTATAGTTACATAAACATTCAATCATAAAAACATAGCCTATTTGGCATTGACTTCTGGGAAAATCACCAAACATAGCATGGTAAAATATAGCTGCCATGACCGTATACATGCAAGCCGCACGAGAGGCTTGGGGTCGGTGGCCGCGAGCCGGTAAAAGGCTAAAGGGGCATTAAAGATCCTAACAGTTCCTCTAATGAAAAATAAGCATAAATATTAAAAATACCACTGGAAAACTTGATAAGCATTTAAACACTTTTGAAGAAAGTATGATTTTGGCACAAGCATCACTGACTTGCCGTAAAATGCGACATAAGACACCAAGCAAATTTGTAGTCTGCCCTAATACCACACTAAGATCAAGTAAAACCACAAATTTAATATTGAATTACAGCATTTACTCACCCCTTCTCATCATCGTCCATGTCTGGATTCATACGCATAACTTACTACTAAATAAAAATAATTGTTGGCACCGGCAAAGACACCCAAAACCACACAAGCACAAATCCACACGTTATGGCGGACCAACCACTTCCCTTTTGACAAAAAATGTCGTCAAAAGCGGAAGTGAATTTCAAAAGTACTTTTAAATTTTAAATAAAGATTCTTTTGGTGTAGACACTTAATTCACAAATAAATAAAAGGCTTTAAAAAACTAACTACTTTCTATAAACACGTACGCAACGAACGCGCGGCACAAATACAACTAAACGCTATTACAAAATTATCCGGCATTCGCTACGACCACCATCACCACCATTTGCTACTAGTTCCAGCAAATACCGTTAGGGGGCAGCAGGTATACATGCTTATGTTGCCATTTGAAAAAAGGATTATTTTATTTTAATATTATTTCTGTAAAGATTTTAATGAAATTTAACAACATTAAAACAAATTAAAACCAAATAAATATGCTTGTTCATAATCTTTTATTTTTTCATAATCGTAGTGATTTACTAATTCTGAAGCTACAGTCACTGGAATATCTTCGTAATGAGTGAAGCGAAATTTAAATACGACTTCCACCTGTTAAGAAAAAATAGGGCTCTTAATTTTAAACTAGTTCTAACTATATTAGTACAAAAAAAAAACAAAAATAATAAAATAGTGAAGACTCGGCTGTATGAGTCGACCCTTTGATATTAAGAAGCATTACTACTACTAATTAATATAGAAATTTAGCCAATTTTTTGAAAGAAAGTTTGAAGACCCTAACTAAATCCTTAGTTTACATGTAAATTATGATTTTATATTTTCTTGTTGGCTATTGACCGAATACTCAACATTGGTAAGATTGTTTTAAGACATCTTTGTTTATTTAATAAATAAAAGAAGAAAAAATTAAGGCGCTTTGCAACTACAAACTTACTCTAAAAATATATCCTATTTCAATCATAGGTTGAGACTGATTTATACTAGAAGGAACGATTTCGGGAATCACCATATAAAAATTACAAGTTTCTGCAATCTCACTGGTACAATTCTTAAATATAGACTTAGTCATCATTATTTCTTCATTTGCATATCCCGATTGTACTGTATATTCTATTTTCTAAAAATAATAATATAATTATAAAATATTTTAACTACATCAGGTATGTAGTTATTGTTTTTTCTTAATAACCACGTTTATGACTTGGTCTTATAATGAAAAAAGAACTCTTTTTCTTAGAAAAATAGCACAATAGAGACCTTTTGCTTCAAAATTAAGTCATTATACGACTACTAAACTTTTTTAACATAAAAATAATTTCTTCTACCTACGCTAAGACAGTAAGAACTTATTCCACATTCCTCGTTTATGATATGCGATTATGAGTTCTATGAAAAGAAATCTAAATAAAATACCTGTATTAAACTAATAATAATTTTAGATATTTTTGTTCTATTTTGATTTGAAATCACCAATTCGAAGGGAACGGTCTGATTTGGCGCGAAGCCTTTGTAAGTTTTTAAACACATGTGAACACGACCTTTCGATCTCCATAATGTTTTTACAAATTCCGTGTAGGATGGTGTCTGCAAATAAAACAATTGAAATATGATTGAATGAGGCCTTGACCGGAAATTGGGGTTGATTTAAAGAAAGCTGGTTTCAATTGTTGAGAATTTTGAGAAATGCCACAACGCTATTGTAAAATTATTCACCACGTTATTGTAGTATAAAATTTATATTTGTAACGGTCGTAAATACTTTTTTAATTATTTATTTTTAGTAGCAAATAAATAAGTTAAAAAGTTGTTTTTTATTCATCAACAAATCACAAAGATATGAAAATTAATAAACTTTTCTTTAAATATACGTACCACGAAGACATCAATATTATTTAAATCAATACGTCCTATAACGACAAACGGTTCAATACATTCCTTTTTGAACAATCTCGAAGATTTCCCAACGACTTTTATGTAATATTTTACTTTACCAATTGACGAATGAAACGTTGAAGGTAAAGATTCAGGTAACACAAAGTGCAGATAATATGTGTATATCCCAGGACCTATTTCCGTAACTAAAATAAGAAATAAATCGTTAATTTATTAGTAGCATAGTATTATTAATGAATTATAAACAAACGCTGTAATATCACTTAGAGCCTTATTCAATTGACAATCGCTTTAATCAATTAGTTACATCAATGACCGTCCCTTTTAAAAGTGCGGTAAGAACTGAGCTTAACTATATTTCTTTTAATAAAATGAAATTTTTAAAAATAGTTTACCGCCATTTTCGGCACTATCAGCAAGTTCATATTTGATATCGAACACCCTGTATTTTTCTGAATAAATTTTTATATAAGGTATCGTTGGTTTTGATCTTGACCATTTTGCTTCTGTTGTTCCGATAATCTCACAGGTAATGTCTAAAAGAAATTAAAGTCCGTTATTTCATACATCTCTACCTATTGTTTTTTTAGCTTAAAGAACAACCGGTATGCTTGTGTACAGTATATTAAAAATTATGATTACATAAAAACACATAAAATGAGCACTTACTCTCTAACTTTTGTTTATTTTTAAAATTAAAATTGATCGATCCAGTAACAATATCGCCTGTATAAAAAGCGCCAGTAAATCCTGTGTTTAATGTTATATTACAGGATTCCCACACCATTTTGGAAATGAGCAACACTAGGTATTATAAGTAATTTGTTATTATTTTACTGATAGGTAAATGGAGATAGCGTAAGATAAGAGTGTTCGCTATTTATTGTGTAAGAATGAAATTATCAATAAGTTTTGATAATATAAATATGAACATCGATGTTTCATATTGCCTGTTTCAGACCATTTAGGGCAAATATCGATAGGAATTTCCAAATTTATACATATATATATTAGTATTTAAAAGAAATATTAATTGTAAAGTTGTAAACTAATTTTATTCAAATTAAAAATACCGGTTTATTGTGACGAGAATCGAAAAATAAATTCGAATGTTTTGCGTTTTCGCAGCACTAGTCCAATCTCGGTCGAGAAGAGGGCTCCGAATCGCTGGGTTCGGATGAATTCTTGCGAATTTGCGTGCAAAATTACAGCTTATATTTTGTTTTACGTTAATCTACATGTTTGTTATATTTCAGTTTTATTTTTAAAGTTCATTTAGAATGTGAAATGTAGATCTGTGTGTATTTAAAGAGGTTATTTCATGTCAAATGTATATTCATCATTATTGTTGACATTTTTGTATTTATTTTCGTCCTGCGTACAATATTGAGAATCAAAATTGGTTAAAGTAAGTAAAAAGCTATAATATTAATGTCACAGAATATTGCATATTGAAGTAATTTACATAATACATTCGTTTTACAATACTTAGTATTGATTTATGGTCATGCATTTTAGCAACGATTGTAATTCTTTCTGTAACTTGAATATATGTTTAAATATATATATATAGTTTTATATAATATATAAATAGACGAGCTTTAATATACATTTAGAAGTAATAGTAAGACAAAGAGTTCCAAATAGTTGTTTACATTATTAATAACTATAAAGATATTAAATACACGACTGAAATCTTTATTTTTAACCTGTCTTTTAGATTAAAGTCCTAAAAATGGATCCAAATATCTATGCTATGGTGCTAGATACTCTAAGCCAGGCGACTAGTCAGGACACATCGGTGTTGAAACCAGCAGAGAAAAAGCTGCAAGATTGGGAAATAGAACCTGGATACTATTCTGTTTTATTGGTTTGTGATTTCATTATCGTACCTACTTATATTAGCTTAGTATGGGATTACACTTCACCATATGTTAAACTAGACTGTAGTTATTAAGCAGCTACAACTACAGCTAGTACAGTCTAGTATATCTTATTCAATTATTTGTGTATTATTATTTTGTATTCATTTTATTTATTTACTTCACTGTACACAGCTATGATTTACAAGTTTCCTGTAGTCTTCTCGTCATGCATCTTTCTGAAGCCATTATAGAGCCTAACCATAAGCAAGTGCACGCCTTTAGTGCCTATGCTAATAAATTATTTTTGTTTCATTTCACCACTAATCACATCTCCCAAAGATTAACTGATAGATGCTTAGAAATTTGTCTTTTGCAGTTTAAATTTTTGTGCTATAAAGTAATTGTTATTATTACAAAGCTTTCGTTTCTTTTATAATTACATAACAAAACATAATTGCAATATCTCCAGGAGTGTTGCAAAGTGTTAGCCAGTGGTAATGACAGATCAGTTTTCACTGTCAAGACTACAATGTGTGATAATAATTAATACTTTGTTGTGATAAATATTTTTTAAGGCTTCATGGACCCTTTCTCTTTTCATTTACAACAATTTTAATCCTAATTTACAGGATGTCCTATCAAACCATTCAATTGACGTCAATGTGAGATGGTTAGCTGTCATGTGTTTTAAAAATGGAGTGGAAAGATTTTGGAGACAAAACACTCCACATGCTATCTCCGATGAGGAGAAGCATAAACTTAGGGAAGGGCTTCTTTCTAACAGCATATTGAATGAGCCTGTTACACAAGTTGCTACACAACAAGCTGTGCTCATTTCTAGGATTGCCAGGTATGATTTACAATAGGATAGTAATTTACATAAGAGATAAGAGAACATTGTTTAATTGGATTAGAGCAGCGGTTCTCAAACTTTTTTGGCGAAGGAAAAAGCCTTAATATAATTATAAAAACTGATTTATATGTATTTATGAATAATCATATTGCAATGTAATATTACGTAATATTTAGATGTAACCTTATTATGGAAATATTGCTAGTACAATAATGTGTGACCAGCATAGGCGTAGCCATGGTGGGGCAAAGTGGGGCGCTTGCCCCACCCTGGGTCTAACCTGTAAGGTACCTAATCAAACCTAAAAAACTTAATTACCTAGGTACTAACTGCAATACTTAATATCCGTAAGAAAGCTCACAGTCGACAGTCGTCAGTCGACACAAAAAAAATTAACCGGGGTAAGACCGCAGGTATAGTTTGCTAGTTACATATTATTTTAGACTGCTGCCCCACCCTAAGCCCATGGCTGGCTACGCCCATGATGACCAGTTTCATATTACAATAGCAAATATAAACGATGGCATGTGTCACCTGTTGAGGGGCAATGTAACAGTGAAACTGATAAACAATTTATTGAAATACAAAAATGCGTAAGTGAACAATATTTGTTCTTTCAGACTGGACTGCCCAACGAAATGGCCGAATCTAGTGCCGGTGTTGTTGAACGCGTTCAAAGCACCTCAACCTGTAATGCGGCATAGATCATTGCTTATATTTCATCATGTTGTTAAGGCGTTGGCGTCGAAACGGATTGCTAGAGATAGACGCACTTTTCAGGTATGTTTTAATCAAAAACAAAAGAAAGTAAAATTACAAACTAGTGTGACTGAGATGATTGTGTGTATGTTGGTGTGCTTATACACACGTACTAACTTTATATATATTAATTGTATTCATTCTTTAAGATGTTTAATTGAAGCTAAGCAAGAATGTACCTACTAACATTATGTTGGTCAGGCTATGATTTCTTGTGATTTTTACTTGTCATATATCTTCCCGAAATATCCATAGATTCTGACTGCGTAAAAGCCTAAAAATCCTATTTGAAATAAAGATTTTTGATTTGGTTTGATTTGGATTTTTTTAAAAGTTAGTGCTTGCATATTGTAAGCGGGGAGTGACCAAAGCTAAGCTTCATACTATTGAAATGAAGTTAGTTTATTAGAATAGGCACTAAAGTCGTGCGCTTGCTCATCATTTCGACTACAATGACTTCGGAAAGGCGTATGACGAGAAAAAGGCCACAAAAAACTCATCAATCATAGCCTACTGATTGAAATTTACTATATTGATGTCAGAATATTTTCATTAACTGAGACGTGCAGTTTGACATACATAAAGCTGTGGAATAAATGTCAGAGATGGAAACGTTTATTGTAAAAGTTTGTCTTCATTTGTTTTTACAGGAACTAACAGAGACTGTATATTCATACATTTTAAACTTATGGCATGAAAACACAGAATTGTTCCTCCAAGAAATACAAGAGAGTGCGGCAACTGAAGTTATTACAGAACATTTGGAAAAGGCTTTACTGTGCCTTCGGATTTTAAGGAAATTAACCGTTTATGGTTTTAAGAAGATCGAAGACATGAGGGATGCTGTCGCTTTTTTAAATATTGTTTATGATCGTGCCAAAAAGAGTTTAGAATCCCGTAAGTATCATTTTAATTTAGTTTTAACATAGCGGGTGTTCAGAAAAGAGGATATATTACTTTATAGTGATTATATGAAGTATAATTCTTAGAAGTAACATCCTGGTTTTTGGATTGGGGTGACATAAATATATCTGGTGTACCTCAAGGTGACAAGAAACTATGTTGGACTTATATTGCTCAGAGCAGTTGTCATTATAATTTCAATGGAAATTATTCAAAATTATTTTGCTTATAATTCCCGCTACAACATTCAGTAATTTGTCTCGACGCGTTTTTGAATGTTGTAGCGGGAATTATAAGCAAAATAATTTTAAATAATTTCCTTTAATATGGATTTCCGCAAAATAACGCCTGAAACAACTAATTATATTATAATTTCATGATAGTGGAGGCTGTATTCTAATGGTTACATGTTGGATTAATATGTATTTTAAATATTACAGGTAAACTGTTAAAAGGACGCGGAATATATCCATTGGAGTTGTGTGAAAAATTCATAATACATTTGACTAAAGTCATTTTGGATGTCCTCTCCACGCATCCGCATTCTTTTGCGCCTCTCATCAGCTCCTCTCTGGAGTTCACCATTTTCTACTGCTTCACTGAGGCCGGAATGGCGCTCATTTATGAGAGATTCACAATACAGTGTCTTAATATAATTAAGGGTGTTCTGCAATGTTTGGAATATAAGTTGCCGAAGAATTTTGATATTGTCAAAGATAATGTTAATCCGTGTAAGTGTTCTTTTTATTATTTTATGAATTATTTTAAAACACCATTTGAAATATATATATTTTATATATCATGGTGGGTTTTATACGTCATAGTGATAAGGGGTTTTGATAGTTTTGAACGTAGTTTATGATTTAATCGTTTGCGCGTTTGTTGTCTGGTTGTTTTGTATTGATTGACTTATCTATGACTCTAATGAGCTCATGCCTCCGCTGCTCTATCTGATCCTAGTTGGCAGACTCAAGTGTTGTTTTTTTTTTAATTGGAGCATTTATCTGGCTAGACATATCAGCCCCATCGTGCCTTAAATCTACAAAACTTGAAATTAATGGAGAGGAAGCTGCTGATGAACCATCTTGTTAAGTTGTCAAGTGTTGTTATCATTGTGTTTTTTACGTGTCAAACGTCTGTCTATGTGTATAGGCCGAGATTGTAGTTTTCGGCCAGTGTTCAGAAAAAATAATGTACTTTGAGTTGTGATCACGTGATCATTACTTGAATGCATTTTATGAAGTAATATTTACTAATAAATAATAAATCTTTAAACACGGCAACCACTAGACAGTAATCAAAATAAAATAGTAATATTTTGTGTATACTTATATATGAAACATCCAGTTTAAATATTAATTTTTTTTTTTATTTCTGTTATTTATATTTTAATAAGTAACGATTAAAGCGATTTCTTATAAATGCGTGTAACAGAACATAATGACAGTTAAGCTAGGTGACAGTAAACAGTTGAGCGATGGATTATTGTCGTTGGTCAAAAATCACGCTATCAACAATTCAAGCTTGTGATTGATCTATTTTGTTTCGTGAATCTATACTTGAGGGTAGTTTCTGAATATGGGCATTATTTAGCTAGTAGTAGTACTAGTAGTAGTGCTAGTACTAGTATCTGCTAGTAGTAGAACAGTCACTCTCACAGTCATTGCTCTTTTTAATATTAATATTGTTTTCAGTAACATTACAAGCTCATCAATCAAAAATGGAAATACTCAATCCAAATACAGTGGCACATATGTGTAGGCAATTAGTGACTCATTATTTTCTCCTAAGCAGTGATGATTTGGCACTTTGGGATGCTGAACCTGAGGCATTTGCTACAGATGAAGTCGGGGAGTCTTGGAAATACAGTTTGAGGGTAAGTCAACATTTTTTTAGTAAGGGAATTATTTAAAATTATTTTGCTTTTAATTCCCGCTACATTAGGTTGATGAAGGAAAATAACCTCCACCAACATTCAATAACTTGTCTCTACGCATTTCACAACTTCACGTGGCATACGTGTGGTCGCTTCGGCTTTGCTTCGATGACTAAGTTTTTATATGTTTTAATATGGATTTCCGCAAAGTAACGCCTGAAACAATTAGTTATATTTTTTTAGTAGTATGTACTTACTCCTGCTTTATATTTGTGCTAGAGCCAAGGTGATTATTACTAAATTCAGGCTTTATGTGCCCTATTGGCTTAAGTAGTCAAGAGACTGGACTAAAAATCTCTTTAATTCATCATTTAAGAATCTAGGCCTAAATTATCTTTTTTTAATTTGTAGCCATGTACGGAAGCGGTTTTCATGGAATTGTTTCAAGAGTTCCGCTCTCATCTCTCTAGTGAGCTCGTTGGTCTACTGACACGTTTACACGAACAACCAATTATGCCCGACAATTTAGCTGGTATATTGAAGAAAGATGCAATTTATAATGCTGTAGGATTGGCTGCTTTCGATTTATATGATGATGTGAGTATGACTTGTCAATGCTTCAAAGAAAAACAATTGTATATGTATTTTATTTTATGTAGCCTGGTATATAACCACACTCCGTCTGGTGTTAAGCTGGAGTATGGTTCTTCAGTGCCACATACAGATGTCAGCCTGCAACAGTTGCCTCCACTATTCCCAGTTCGAGGAGACGAATGTGCTCCATCTAAGTTGACAGGGCATTATGCTGACTACTTTCAAACTGTTTTCGAAATGTGACTAGCCACCATCAGTCTGCAGCTACTATTTATATGTTTGTAAATAAATGCATATGTACAACTATAAAGTGGGGCTCTGACCTGTAAAGTACATAATCAAACCTAAAAAACTTAATTATCTAGGTGCTAACTATAATACTTAAAATCTGTAAGAAAGTTCACACTCGACAGTAGGCAGTCAATACAAAAAAATTATCTGGGATAAGACCGCGGGTATAGTTTGCATATTATTTGCACATATTATTTTAGACTGCTGCCCCACTCTGAGCCCTTGGCTGGCTACGCCCATGAAAGGAATAACTATATTCTTATCGTGTCGCCTGCGTTGAGGCATGTTGACGACACCGCGATGGATTCTCTTTCTATCGCTTATATACCTACAAAAACTGTATTCATTTGAAAATCGCCGCTTCTACCATGAGTAACAAAGTAGAACTAAATAAAATAAATTGTTATTTCAGATTGACTTTGACGAATGGTTTAAAAATGTATTGACGCAAGAGTTAAATGTGAAAGATGATAATTACAGAATTATTAGGCGGAGAGTTTGTCAACTTATTGGTGAGTGTTATGTGGAATCAATTTAATATTTATGACTATTTCTAATACTTCTTACAGAGTAACCTTAATGTAACTACCCTCAATATAACGATTACGTCACTGGGGGGCTACTCAGGCGCACTTCGGACGAAAATACGGACGTTTCCTACTCAGGAACACTTGCGTAATCATTCACGAAATTAACTTGATATAATGAATTATTTTTTGATTACCTTCAGTATCGTTATATCAAGGTCGCACTGTAGTTTAGAGTTGATAGTACTTATTGATTTAAATATCGCTAAAATATATAATTACTATTTAGAGGAGTATGCCTATCTGAGATCACCAGACCTGAAATCTTACTTTCTACTTCTCATTGCATGTCTATTTAGCATATTTGAAGTGTACCAATGGTCTGTGGTCTAAATGAATGAATGAAAATAGTTTATTAGCACAGGCACTGAAGGCGTGCGCTTGCTCATCGTTAGACTCTACCATTTGTTCGGAAATGCGTATGACGAGAAGAAGACCACAAGAAACTTGTTAATCATAGCCTGTACATGTAATATATATAGACGTTCTTATCATATTCTTAATGGTAGTTTTAGCAGTACCTAATGTTTAAACAATTAGTGTGAGGTATTGGAAGTGTTGAATGTTTTTGTTACAGGCCAATGGTGCGGCGTGAGGGCGTCTCAGTCGTTACGCCCGGCGTTGTATGAGGCCTTGCTGGAACCACTGTCTAGTGCTACGGAGGATGCCGCCGTCAAACTGGCAGCGGCAGAAGCGCTTAGAAGCACCATCGACGATTTCAGTTTTAATGTCGAACAGTTCGCTCCTTATGCACCGCATGCTATATCGGCGTTGTATCAACTCTTGGTAAGTTTAATTTATGGATATTTGTTTAAAAGAGTGGTGGGTAGACTGATGATGGTTATTAGTATCACCACTTTTAAGATACACACCTGTGAAGTGATCTAGTTTCGAGCGTTTCGAGGTCGGGTAGGAAGTACTCTGGTATAACGAGAGGACTGTGTCTTGTCAATTTTAACTGAGCACATATGTCTCCTCAAGCCGGCATGATGAGGGCGACTATTGCCTGTTTAAAGCCATGTACTATGTAAAAAAAAGTGTTGTAGCTCTAGTTCTGTAGTCTACCTTCCATTTTCAGTCATTCACTTGAAACATATGATTTACAGGTTGAATCTGAAGATTGTGACACAAAAATGCACGTCCTGCATGTGTTGTCGTTTGTTACATTACGCATGGGTAATTCGGCGGATAGCGGCTTAACTTGCCCCGTATTCAACTATTTACCTGAGCTGTGGGCTCATGCTGCCGACCATAATATGCTCAGAGCTGCCATCCTGTCTACTATTATAAATTTAATTAAGGTTAGTAGTATGTTTATATATATATATATATATATACATACTAGCAGTTGCCCGCGACTACGTCTGCGTAATAATGAAGATACAAAGTACTATGAAGTTTAAAGATGTTTCATATTTCAGTTAACAGACAATGCCTATCACACTTCTGTAATAAAGTGGCATCTAACCACAATAATGACACCTAACCTCAAAAATTCAAATACAATAGTTTTATACTGCATATATAAAAATGACAGACGGAAATAAAAATAAATATAGAAAAATTCCAAACAGCTGAAACTATAGTAAAAAATAATTATTTTTTTAAAATAAAGGGTATCCTATGTTATTTCTAGTGCCTTCAAACATGTATACAAAGTTTCATGATGATAATGATTTATAATATTAAGAAGGATTTGAGTCCGTGCAAAAGAAAGATCCATTTTTTGCTTTTTAGTTTTTATTGGGACTGCTTGAGATTGGCAGTCGTATTTTTTATAAATCTTAATATAATTTATAAAAATCAAAAGGAGGTTGCGATCGCCAACAATAATAAATAATTATTTATTTTTTAATAAAAAGTATCCTATGTTACTTCTACCAACCTCCAAAAATATGTATAAAAAGTTTCAAGATGATCGGTTCAGTAGTTTTTGCGTGAAAAGGTAACAAACAAACGCACTTTCACATTTATATTAGTAAGGGATATATATATATATATATATATATATATATATATATATATATATATATATATGCTGTACAGCTGACACAAATAATTTAACACTTGAACTACGAGCTGGTCATATCATCCGGTCAAAATGACCGGATGACTTGTGCGTGCAAAGTATTAAATAAAATTCAATAAATTGATTGTAGAATTGTAAATAATAGAATCGTCTACAAAAAATAACGAGTAGGGTTGTATATAAAAGTCTTGTGAAGAAGTAGTTCTAGTGTTAATAATATTATACTACCTGGTATTCGCCTAAGAGATTTTCAAGAGAATTCCACCATGACACAGGAAACACGTGACATCTTAGAGACATGTCAAGGGGTTAATATTAGTACAGCATATTTTAAACTATGGACAAATATATTTTCTAGGCGGTTGGGTCTTGCACCCTGAACGTATTGCCATGGGTGATGAGTGTGATAGACGAAGCCACCAGAGTGTCAGAGCCAGCCCACGTGTACTTATTGGAGGATGCGCTCGAACTATGGCTGGTACTCGTGGAGACATCAGAGGCTCAGACGCCCGAATTGATGAAGCTGGCTGATAACCTCTATCCTATTTTAGGTAACGTATTAGATTGATTCATAGAAATTTGTTATTATACAGTTTCTATTATATTACACAGGTTTTTTTCGTTCGCCCCTGCTACTTAAACCCAGTAACGGGAGAAGTTTATTGAATTTCACAAAGTTTTGTTTGTATAGATCCTCGCTAATATATACGGGTGACCTTTATAATCTATATGTTACAATAAGAATGGAATACTGGGCATTATTATTGACTATTGTTTTTAGTATCTGTAACTTAATACTAGTTTTATATTTTACACAGGTTAGATTGTCAGTCAAAATCAAATTCAACTAGATATTTGTTTTTGGTCTATGTTGTTCTTGTCTTGATAGCAATAGCATAGGACATCTTATTTTGGGATCATACATTGTATATATGTATGTATGTATTTATTTATTACAATTCTTTTTTATTTAACCTTTAACTACTGAAGTGAATTTAATTTCACGAAAACACTGACGTGGGGGCCTCAGAGACCCGTATATATATGTGCTTGTATTTAAAAATCGTTAGGGTTTTTAGGGTTTAGTGTTTAATATTTAGCTTTAGTGGATGTATTTAAATAAAAAAAATAATATATTTTTATAATTTATTTGTATATAATTAACTATTATTTCAAAGTTTAGAAATTATTTATGGAAAAAATCAACAAATTAACTAATTAGAGTAATTGAAAAATGTGAGAGGCCCCCACCTCAGTAGTTAAAGGTTTATAATATAATTATTTGTTCCAGAACAATCAACAGAACATCTCCGAATAATAATATATATAATGCAAGCGTACACGTTGCTCAGTCCTGAAGAGTTCCTGTTGGGCGCAGGGGGGCGTTGTATGACGTTGTTGGAGGAGCTATTGGCCGACTTGCGTGTCGAGGGTGTGACGGCTATTTTGAAAATGGCGGAAATATGTATCAATGTTATGTATCCCGATAAGAATATATTATTAGGCGTTAAAGTCGTATGGCCTATTATACTTAGGATTATACGGTAAGGTTTTATATATATATCCATTTAGTGTTTGTTTGATTCGGCTTTAGTCTAGTTTATTTTTGAATATTATTAACATAATTCAGACTTTTTTCGCCTTAATATCGCCTTCTCTCTCTATGTTGTTTTAATCCGATGTGAATGTACCACTAAGCCGTAAATATTTTTTATTTTTTGATCGAAATCTGACCAAAATTCAGGTATTTAGTTGTTAGTCTTTTTTTTTCTTCCAGAACTCTGCTAGACAGCGAGGATTTGCCATTAATTCTGTCCGTCCAGCTTTCGTTGCTGAGTCGCATAATCTTAATTTCGACTGACGTGTTTTATAAGGCTGTGCAAGAGGCCTCGGTGGGACAAGTGAAGTATGAATGCAACCCCACTTTAGTGCTCGCCAGGTTAATGCATGTCTGGACAGACTCCATGAATCTCGTCACACAAGTTGAGAGGTGGAAGCTTATAGGTAATTGCTGGAAAGTTATTATTACCGTAGGACATGTAGAAATAACCTAGCTCTGCGTGAATTTTATTTACGTTAATTGTATTAATTTTTAAAGATGCTTAATACAAAGCTATGCAATAATGTGCCTACTTACATTATATTGTACAGGCTGTGTTTGGTGAGTTTCTTGCGGTGTCTTCTCGTGATATGCCTTTCCAAAATGTGAAATAAAGATTTTTGAATTTGATTATGATTTAATAATTTCAATTCTACACCTTCAAAAAAAAAAAAGTATTTGTTTTGTGTATTTTTTGCACAATATATTAGATTTTTTGAAATATCAATGCTCCGAATGTCGTTAAATTCTTTTAGCATAATGTTTTAAATGATTCAAAAGTGGATGTTTTGTTCTACCGCAATCTATGTTTCATAAAAATGTAATATAATAAAATTAGAACTGGGTCAATATAAAATGTTCGAAGCAAACAATCGAGTTTTTTTTTTAAAACATTTTTATTTTCAGTTTTTATTTCGAATTATTTTTTATTATAATGTAAATATTGCATTGCGTGTGTGTGTGTTTCCAGCTCTTGGTATGTCTGCATTATTGACTACGAAGAATACAGCAGTGCTCGAGAAATTTCCAGCGATCATGTTGGTCCTCACTGAAGTGTTGAACGATGTTATGAAACTCGATGAAACCGGCGCTTATGTTGAGTGAGTTGTTTCATTCGTGGTTTAACTCCACTTGGTGTTCAGCTGAAACAGTATATCTATATGAACATCCGGCAATTTTCAATTGGATACAGTTTTTGTAGGTATATAAGCGATAGAAAGAGAAACGATCGCGTTGTTGTGAACGGCAAAGGAGATATCTGCATCCCTTTCACACATGCCTCAACTTCAACACATTAAGAATATAGTTATTCCTTTCTAATGATAGTTTCTTCCAGTTCAGTCTAATCTGTATCCATTTGAAGATTGTCGACTGTACTGTGGTTTCTTAGGGCCTATAATACAAATACTGGCTTAGTATATACATCATAGCCTAATTTGGGGTCAGGGATTGTATGTACATATATCGTATTAATGTTTTATATCATCGATTCAGTGGTCTCTTGGCACCTCCCGACTCACGTCCGCCGTCGCCGTTAGAAGGTAGAGGAAGTACCACGAGATGGGGACCCAATTCGACCACCGGGGATGATAAACAAACGCCGCACGAAGTCAGACGACGAAGATTAACCTCCACACATTTGGCGTATGAACATGATTTGCGAGGAGCTGTACATTCGCAGGTAACCTTTTTGTTTTAAAAGTAAATATTTATTCGTGGGCACACTCCATTTAACTTCACTCGGTTTAACGACAGACTCTTTACGTCATTATTAAGCAATAAACAATCTTTTCTAAGTTGTAAAAGATAATAAGAATCACAGATGTATATGTTCTTTATACTTTACTAGCTGTTGCACCCAACTTCGTTTGTATAGTAATGAAGATATAAAGTACTATGAAGTTTAATGATGTTTCATATTTCAACGACGCCTGCCTTTTATGGCAATTTTAAAAACAACCTTGGGTTATATTATTGTAGTTTTAGTTAGGATTCCTATTTTATTTTTCCTGAAATTTATATAGCCTATATTGATCAGCGATAATGTAGCATTCGAATGGTAAAATAATTTTTGAAATCGGTCCAGTAGTTTTTGAGTCAATTCGTTACAAACATACAAGGCTAAGACTCTTTATAATATTAGTATAGATTAGTAAATACATATGTTATATTATAATAGTAAAATAAATTTGATTTTTCTACTCTCCATTTAACGAACACACGCTATTAAGTGTCGCTATGTAGAGTTTAAATTGTATTGTATAATTGTTTACAGTTACAAATATTGGAGTCTCAAGTTGGTCGTGAGTACTTCGCCCGTCTGATCCAATCTGTCGATGAAGAGACTATGAAACAAATCCGTGAATACATTCCATTGTAAACTATGTCGAAGATGATACAGCCTGTTAATTAAATATTAAGATAAATTATGTGTTATCACAGATTTTACTGGATAATAATGCGTATGTATTTTTTTTCACGATTATGTTAGTTTTAATAATCAGTAATTGAATGATTCTTTTCGTTGTGTTATATTTTAATAATTGATTAGTTTTTTTTAACCGTTTTATTGTGAATTTAAATGATTTTTTTTTTTAAATATTTCTCTTTTGTGTAGTTCGCAATAAGTGTTTGTTTTAGAACGTAAGACGTCTGTCTGACCGTACAATGTATACAGGTGACTTTTTAGAAATGGTTTTTTAAAGGTGTTTTAAAAAAATGTAAATGCAGTACACTTTAACGAGAATAAGTGCCTTTTAATAGATTTTTCTAGCTCTTATGGTTTCATATTACAGTTCTGACCAATCTCCAAAAGTCATTTCTGTATATGTGAGATACAGTAGTTTCTACTGCCATCTAGTGATCATGAGCGGAAACATACAGCTGTTCGCATAATATTCTTATAAAAAAGTATTATAAATGAAAATATTTTAGCGTCTATATCCTTAAAGACTAATCGAATTGATCGATTAATCGATTATTTTGATTAATCGAAGCATATAGCTTAGAGCAGTGGTTCTCAAAGTTGAATGAATTCCGACCAAACTAACAAAGATTTCCAATCTTGGGACTCACCTTTTGGCTGTCTTAGAAAAATGGGGGTATATTGGTTATGCTCAGATTCCCTAGTGAGTTATGGAACTTCGTTTTAATTGTTCTAATTGGAATTTAAAAAAAGAAAACGTTACCAATATGAATGAAGTGCTATTCTATCAACACATATATACATATTACATTTTAGAGCTCGCTCAATATTCACTCGCGACCCATAGTTTGGGAACTTGTAGCTCAGAGTATCTTTAAAAAATAAAAACGATAAATGTATTTGATAATCTATTTTATGTAAATATCATGCAACATGTATTTTTAAATTTAAAAAATGTATATATTGCTTTTTCTGTCGCAAAATAAATTTGTTCAATGTATTGGCAGAGTAGTGGCGACTCTTTTATTGTATGTAAAGTTATATATTATGCTGTTAGTTATGTATATATCTTATAACCTATAAAAGGTTAAATAAAGAATTGATAATTACTCTTGTTTTTTATTTTTAACCTATTTCGGGATTGATAAGTCGACCTGGACAGTGGATATTGCATCTCATTAAGCCGGCATAGTGGATGTAGCTGCTATTTTCAAGTACTTCTTTGTTTGTTATATTTATTTATTTATTTATTATACCAATGTGGCGGTTGATCCTACCCGTAATTATAATATTAAAATGTCTTTTCTTATTACCAATATATTATTTTGTTTATTGTGTATTAATTTTTTTTTTATATTATTTTTAAGTTATATTTAGAAATATAAAACGAATGTGCAGCACCAAGACAAACCAACACTGGTTTTTGGCGCCAAGGCAACAAATTATAAAATTTATTTAAAATTAATTAAATTATTATTATTATTGACATATCACGAACATGTTTTTTATGTACAAATTGCAATAATCATCTGTCCTATGTGATATGTCGATTAATGCTAACAGTTATAAGAAAATAATAACAGCACTTTGAAAGCTTGCAGCCTTCATAGTAAATTCTTCAGTTTCAAATATATACCTTTTTTATGTAGCTAATCAAAAACTCATTTACTTTATCAAGCTAAGCTTTCTTATCAAATTGGGTTCAAGCCAAACTTGCATGATTACCCTGTCTTAATTTGCATGCTAGCAAATTTCACCACTTTCCTCTATTTTATCACTAGTTACACTTAAAAGGCCTTAATGATTTTTTTAGTCATTAATTTTAAAATACCTAACTGCTAGAATTGTGTGCTGTCTAATTTATACACAACTCTATGGTTAAAAGTATTCAAGTTTTTCTCCTGTGCTATATTGACGTTTCTTAATGCATTTATATCTGGGATTGGTTGTAGTTACCACTTACCGTTTTATTTCGTACGTACAAAATGTAGAAAGGGTTCTTGGCATCCAAGTGTCCCCTAGGAATATTATTTTAATCAAACTAAATAACTATTTTGTGATTAAGACATTATAAGGAATCTATTAACCCTATTATATTTATAATATTATTAAGCAACGAATTAGATAAATTCTAATCAGATATATTTTGTCTCTTTCCATTGCATTTTAAGTAAGGTAAGATTGAGAGAGACAGAATATGACTTAACTAATTTGTCATTTACAAATATTTGTGTGAAAATAATATATATTTTTATTTAAATTACGAATTATATTCTACATTCTTAATATATATTAATCTAATTTAACATATTAATGAGCCAGACAAATGTAATGCTATAATTAATTATTGCAGACGTTACTTTGCGGAAATCTATATTAAAGGAAATTATTTAAAATTATTTTGCTTATAATTCCCGCTACAACATTCAGTAATTTGTCTCGACGTGTTTCGCCACTTCACGTGGCATCATCAGGATACGTGAAGTGGCGAAACGCGCCGAGACAAGTTATTGAATGTTGTAGCGGGAATTATAAGCAAAATAATTTCCTTTAAATGTAATGCTGTCAAGAAAGAAAATAAAACTAATTTTATATACATGCCTACAATCTACATATACCTAATATATGGAAGACAGAGCCGTTCGTCTCCCAAATAATTTATTCGACACATCTATTTTCGCCTCACGTTCTAGAAGCATCTACGTTTAATCTTAAATGTACACATATACCTAAATAGTTTCACTGTATTAAAGATTGAAACTATATTAATATTTTTAACTACGGTTTTCTCAACTTTATTTTATAGAAGTTTTGCTTTTAACGATTTTTTTTATTACGTTTTTTATTATTTGGTAATATAACTTGACGTTACAAATTCAATTTTTAAGTTAGCTAACCTACTGAGATGGATTTAATTTCACGTAAACACTGACGTGGGGGTCTCACGGTCCCGTATATATATGTGCTTGTATTTAAAAATCTTTAGGGTTTAGCGTTTAATATTTAACTTCAGTGGATGTATTTAAATAAAAAATTTTTTTTACAATTTATTTGTATATAATTACCTATCATTTCAAAGTTTGGAAAAAATCACATGAGATCATAAATAAGAAAGGATAAATAAAATTATTTTAAACAATCAACAAATTAACCAATTCACAAAAGTAATTCAAAAATTTTATTTTCTCAAAACCTGAGAGGCCTCCACCTCAGCAGTTAAAGGTTAAATCCAGACATTGCTCTAAAAATTCATGTTAAATTTCTAAATAGTTAACTTTATGTTAAATGCACGTATACACTAAGTAGGCACTTCTTTTGCAAGCACTAGATTACTGGAGAGCCTGCAGGCCTAATGGGAATGCATTTTGAGAGAGCACCGAACACGGGCTGGATGACCCACCACAGTTATACTCAAACTTTTTTACCATATTTAATTTTTTTTCTAACAAAATTAATACAATATGTATTTAATAAAGTTGAATATGATGGAACAAATTATTGAGTTTAAGTTAATTCGTTTGATTTTTAAGTGCATAAAGTTTGAGTAACATTGAGTTTTAGGTTCAGCACATTGGAGCGATGCCAAAAGATAGCTCTTTCAGAGACTTCTTATAAAAATCGATTAGGAGCGGAACTTTTCACATTTCTAAACCTACGAGGTCGTTTGCTTCTCTTATTTATGTTCTTTTGATTGGATTTCTATTTCATAGTTACGTATGTGTATATTTATTTATTAAACTTATATTAAGCTGCTAGTAGGTCAGAGTATAATAAAAAAAAGTTAAACAAAAAAATTCACAATATTAATAAAATTTTGTATTATTTTTGATAATGGTAATCTGTGGGCTTATCACGAATTTTAGTCTGGCTTTGGAACCGAGTTCGCTTCAAGCGATTTGTATGAAAATTTGAGCAGTGCAGCGCCACCGCGTGCGGACTTGGAACTACAATATTTTAGATACTTTTTGTTAATTTTCGAACGTCTCGATCTTTCGTTCATTTGATAGATTGCTGGTGCTCGTTAGTCGTTAGTAAAAATTCATGATCCCGATTGCTAACGGATCCGTTTTACTTGTGACAGCTCGATTCGAAAGCCAGACTAAATTCGTGATAAGCCCACTGAAGTTTCGGAAGTTACACAGCGCGAGACCATGACATCTGCAAAGCCTTCGAAACGTCATAGTAAAATGATCAAAATAAACGTGATAGTATAGTGCAAAGTCTTTTAAGTAGGTAATAATGAAAATAATGCTAAACTTAAAAAAATAATTTAAAACTGTTCCGAATAATTTTAATATTACACAATAATGTATAACATTTTTAATTTAGAGTATAATAAAAAAACTTCAGTTAAAAAGCGAAACCATTTTATTTGTAAGGACATTTGTAGACAAATTGCACTATAAAATAAGGGCTTAAAGTAATCCTTCGTGTTTTACGTCGTAATGGTTGTAGCAGAAAGCGCTGTTTAATCTTATAAGTGTAGCGGATATGCGTCAAGGTGGATTTGCTTTAATAAATTGAAGATATTTGCCAAGGTTGCTTCTGCTTGAAGACTATTAACACGTTTTCTTTAATACAACGATAAAACTAGTAACGTGGGTAATGTAAAGACACGAGGCAGGCGCATTTGCAAAACAAGTGAAAGTCGTTGTCTATATAGATTTTTTTTACAATTTATATTAACACTAGGTTTACGGACGTTTTCTATATACCTACTTCTACTAAAACGCGTCAATTTGACGTATATCTTAGCGATAGGTAATTCACATGGACAAGTTCAGTAATTCAACACTTTTAAAGAAAATAGACTTCAATATATATTTCCCTCGATCAATGAATAAAAGTCATACAAAGAGATAAAATAAAAATTTAAACAATTTTTGGTAATTCTCTGATAAAAGTCAAAATGCGTCAAATTGACGCGTCCCGTAAACCTAGTGTTAAGTATCAATGTTCAAGGGACTCGAATATTACCCTCACTCACAGAAGTTTCTTAATTACGAAGATATAGAAGTAGTTACTCTCACTTATAGAGGTTAATAAAAGTCGAGGAACATGGCGCTTGAGACGACTTGCGAGTTTTGAGATTTCCATTGAAATATTATTGTAAATGTTCTCACTCGTGAATTAGATGCTTGAAATGACTCTTTTAACAGAGGTTTCTCACTCGCACTCATGGAGGTATTTAGGTTATAAGTGCCGGGACCTGACCATTATTCTCGTTTATATAGTTTTCTCACTAATCCAGTTAAGTAAAATAAATAAATAAACATATATAACATCACTAATACCCGAATATATTTATTTTTTATTTATGAATATGATCAACAATAAAACTTAGGACTTCTGAACATATTCTAAATTACAATAACTATATTAGAATCATATAAGTCATCGAATAAAAATAAATCATAGCTAATAATAGTAAAACGCATCAATGGATAGTGGCTTTTAAAAACATATATTTATATTTACATCCCTCCGAAAGTATTTAGTGTAATAATTCGCGACCACTTCACAGGGTTTACAGTTATTTAATGCGGTTTTTGTTCATAGAAAAATACAGTTGAACTGATTTATTTGATTAATGTCAATGAATAAGTGAAATTAAATTCAGACTCAATTGTTTTTTTTTTGCCAACAAATGACGGTGAGTTAACACGTGGATGGCGTTATACATATATAATCATATTATTAATATAATTGTTAATAAGTATTTAAAGTACATTCGAAATTAAAAAGGTTTAAATTATAAACACGCTTTATAGGTTTTGTTCGTCTTTTAATTTTTACGCATATAAATCAATAAATATTTGCTTTCGAGATTATGAAGGTTTAACTGTAATAGTTTTTAATTATATTAAAAGGGTTATTTGACTTACCTGAGTTGTTAGTTGCGGTTAAATTCGTTCATATACCTAAACAGCTTTGAGTTTGAGCCTATCTACGACGTCATTTGCAAATAAAAAAAGCACATATTGTGAATTTTGATTTTAGAATGTGCCTCACATATTTCTATATAGAAGAGGGAGGCGTTGACGAGAAAGCACAGAGTCTGCAGGCTGGATGTCGGTCTAGCGCAGACCATTCTGGCTGAACCGGCATCGGAAGTGTGTTGGGATTTCTGCAAGATGGTTCATCGGCGGCTCCCTCTCCATTAATTTTAAGTTTTGTAGATTTAGGTAAGGCACGATGGAGCTGATATGTCTTATCAGATAAAAGCCCCAATTAGAAAAATAATAATAAGAAAAAATCTATATAAATAACTGAGTGGTGTTAATTGTATATTTTAGTAGTGATTAAAATACAAACGTTTAAATATTTTTAAATTCAGAATTTTTATATGATAATAACTCGTTAAGATTTGATCAAGATAATATTACTTCGTACTTCTGTTTGTGACGTAACTGCAGAAAAGCACAAAGAAATATTTAACAAAATGCTAATTATTGTTTAGAGAGCGTGTTGAAACGGTAACGCAAACCAGTTAGTCTGCGTCTTGAAATACGAGATTTATTTTTAGCAATTTAAATTTTAGTATACGGAATGCGTTACAATGCTAATCAATTTATATTTAATTAACATTTTAATAAATATAAATGGAATTAAAATAAACAATCTTTTTTCTAATTAATTTAGATTTCTTGTTGATAAAAGTCCTTCTTGAATGTGATCATTTATCGTGTTTGCTAACGACTGCTAGACAATGCGGTAGTCACCTACCATTATACTATTCATATAAAAGACTTACATATATATTGTGCTCTGTCCAAATCACAGGGCACACTCCTCTCGTTGTACCGGCTACTTCCAAGCTGATCCCGAAACGCGACTAGGTCACTTCACGGGTGTTCCGCTTGAAAGTGGTGGTACTTCCCCAGGACGGCATACTGGGCTAATGCCATCATCAGTCTGCCTACCACTCTTAAGATATATCACTAAGATACTTGGCGCTTGTAATAATTCAAAACCCGTTGCGGGCGTAAAATTTAATTTTATACTTCATATAGAAGCACATGCATAACAAAAATTTAAATACGTCTAAATTAGAAACCTAAATAAATTCCTTAGAAGATGTAAGAAGGTAAATGGTGTCTTGTAATATTCGAACAAGGGCCGGTTATCTCGTGGCTGTCTACGAGAAACAAAAGTAATTATTGTCGGGTGGAACTTGAGAGCAAAATTTATGAAGTCTCGGCCAACACTAGACGCGCAATTAGCTCCCTCTAACGAAGGGTAGAAATAAATATCATTTTATTATTAATGTCTTTTGTTGACCAAAAGTTTACAATTTTAATATAATTTTAAAATATAAATCCTATTAAGTAAGTAACTATTTAAGTATATATAATATTATTTAAAATACATATATATCAATGAAATGAAAATCGTTTATTATCATAGGCCATAGGGCAGGGCATAGGCACTAAAAGCGTGCGCTTGTTCATCGTTAGACTCTACCACGGCTTCGGAAAGGCGTATGGCGAGAAGAAGACCACAAGAAACTAGTCAATCACAGCCTGTATCAATACAATTTAATATTGGTTTTTAATATCAATGCATAAACAAGACGATTATTATATAAACCCACGTGTAAGACGATAAATTTCGTCCATAATTATAAATAAATTTAATGCTTGTTGCTAACCTAAAATAAATAAATAAATAAAGATATCAAATAATGAATACTAGTACATTAGCATTGTTTTAAGGAGCAATGTAATAAATGTACTATCGTTATTTCATTTAAATACAAAATTACTAAAATAAAAAATAAAAATTGCTTAGTTTTTATTATTATTGCCAAATTAACAGTCATATGATTATTATCATAACCAATTTATTCAACATATAAATATATACGTTATACTAACAGTCTGTTTTTTTTTGTTTTTTGACACGAGGGTTTGTGTCAGTTAAAATCATGTAATTTCTTATTATTCGGGTTGCTGCCCGAATACTCGACATTATCAGAATTGTCTTTAATAAATATCTGAAGCCATTAATAAAAGAAGAAGAAGATAACAACAGTGTCAAATGTAGCTATAATATAAACCCTATTATATTTAATTTCTATATTAATCCCTATCACCAGTTTTTCTTCATAAATAAACTAATACTAGAAGTCAACTTGCGTCGTTGTATGCGAAAATACAGATCAAACTGTACCATTCGTAATTAGTGGAAGAACATGCCAATTACCTAGATCTAGATCTTGAATAGGTGTGTTAGATACATAGACATGTCAAGCAATCAGTCCGCTACAATTAGCTTCGAAGATGTGATTGCAGCTCTAAGACAAGGCACAAGTAATGTACGACTACACTTACTGATAAGGCAATAACATTGAATTTTAAATAGAACAACAATTCTTTTTTCAAAACGTATAGTTATGTTTTCTTTTGTCAAATTTCAAATTTCAAAAGTCATTCTCAAAGTGTGTTCCGTGGAACCCTAGGGCTAAAATACTGCAAAAAATACCTACCAAAGGGAGATTATAAGGTTACATCTAAACATTCCAACTAAATTGCAATATGATTATTCATAAATACATATAAATCAGTTTTTTATAATTATATTAAGGCTTTTTCCTTCGCCAAAAAAGTTTGAGAACCTATGGTCTATATGTATAACATTTGCAACTAAATTCCATGACTCAAACTAGGAGCTCTTAGAATAACGTTAGTACAAACTTATGTTTAACACTAGATTTACCAGACCAGTCAAAATGACTGGTCTTGCAAGATCAATTTAAAATTCCTACTGCGTGTAACATTTTCTTTAATTCTTCTATTCTTCTTTAATTTATAACAGAAGAATTAGTTTTATGAATTTAATATTATTTTATATATTTTGTAACAAATATATACTTTTTTGGTTTTGGTAGAAATAGGTATATTTAAGCTGGTAAATCTAGTGTTAACAATATCACATGTAAATATATCATTAATGTCTGGTCCATGAGTGGCTACTATAGTTATTACTGTGCTGATTAACCATCATCAGTCTGCTGTCTACCGCGTATCGATCTCCTTATAATAAATTAAGCTTAAGGTCTTAACCCCATCTAAAATTGTACAAAATCACACATATTTTTATTAGCATCACCAGTGCATGTTGTTTTATTCAAACGCTATCATTTATTAAGAAGTTTTGAGGTCACATTTTGCTCGAGGGTGTCTGGTCTCTCAACCCGTTTGAGGGCTAGACTTAATACGACTCATGTACAATTCGCATGATCGTGCGACTAGTTTATTAAATAAAATAATTACAATTAATAATGCTAATATTTAATCCTAGTGCGTTTCGAAAATTATTTTGTGATCACTGCTAATCTTTAATTTATACTACAGTAAATTGCATATAGTTTAAAAATATATATATTAACATTATTACAATCGTCTTTATTGTCAAAATAACCGGAAATAGTCGTGTTTTGTTTTTGTTAATGTTATTTGCTAGGCGTCCTTTATAATATACGTTTAGAATTAAATTAATCGAGTTACCTGCAAGTGACGTACAAGATTAAATTAAGTGTAACTAAAATATTTTGATGTATATTTTTATAAGAAATAAATAATGCAATAAGTAGCGTACGTGTTAAATATTATATGGATATGGTTCCAAGCATCAATGAAAAAGTGCCAGTTCCAAGAGGATGTTTCTCGAACAATTGAAAATGTCCAACAGCAGATCTTAACGACCAAACTTACCAACTTATATACTCACAAAACATTTATTATTTAAACACAATCGAGGTCCCAACAGAATGGGAGAACAACGAAGGTTTCACTACAAGTTTTATTAGCATTCATCCATTATGTTGTTTTTAGTATTCTATTCATACATTGCTGGTTTTATTCTATATTTGCTCGTAGTTACGATTTATAAAGCGGCAATGTATGTTGATGTTTGTTCTGAGAGTTGTTTGTAAAGCGGTATTTAAAGATAGAGGCATGCTTGTGCTTCCAATCAGTGTCAAGTGTTGTATGTCAAATATTTATTCGATAAAGCAGTTTGGGAATGGTACAAATTAAAGGGTTCCAGAGCAAACGTGGAGAGAAAAATTTGCAGAATTATTTGCTCATTCTATTGACATTCGTCTAAAAATGACTCTTGCGTATAAAATTGTATTTGTTTGCTTTAACAAAGATTTGAGTTTTTACGTCTGCAAATGTTATTTCTTTGAAGTAATTGCGTTTATTTTTTGGGCAACATTCACCATTTATTATAGTTTTCTTAACACTATTAAATTTTACTCAGCCAAAATCGGGGCATTTAGAGGGTTTTGACGATATTTCATATTGTTATGTCTCCGTAAGAAAAATATATTTTGGTGTTTATTTGCGATAGTTATCCCCTTTAAGGGTTATTGCTGTATTTATTACAAAACGAGAGAGGAATAAAGATTTTTTTCAGGCGTTAAACCTATTTTCAGATTTCTTTTTCGTATTGTAAAAAGTAAAATCATTTTTACGATTTTTGAAGGACATCCACGCATGGTGACTACTATAGCCAGCGAAGGCCATAAATTTATTCTTCTTATTCTATTTAAAGATCTAATTATTTATGAATAATATTGAGTTGTAGCGATGTCTACACATGGAACCTTCGGGATCAAATCGAACGGTATTCAGTCTACATCACATCACTATTAGAAACCTAGTCACGTCTCCTTCTCGAAAAGTACGGAGATTATCATTCGGCTGTGGACAGGGATGATTCTACCCTGATTAAGTTAGCTCTCTTTTGGGACTCGCGTGACGACAAAATACATACATATACATCAAGACTTTTTTTACGACCTATGTGCGTGAGTCAGCGAAGAGCAAACGAACCTTCTATGGATTATGTCAGCCTGGTATTTTGAGTGTTATTTTATTGCGTTTCTTTAACGTTGCTGCTTTTTTTTTGTCCTAAATGGTTAACTACTAAATATCATTGTTAATAAGTATTTTATAGATATTTTTAGGGCAACCGTTCCGTTTTATTATTATACATAACATTTTGACGTACAGAGGAGTCTGCTCTGTGAAGCCGAATTATACAAACTCGTCTTGTTAAGCCGGAATTCTGTAAGAAATTATGTCAATTATAGTCCATAGATCGCACCAATGATATAAATATATATTCATTAAAAGCAATTTTTGTACACATTTTCAGTGTATTATAGTAGGTATCACGTTTCGAATGAGATACAGTTCGTGTGGCGAAAATGCACGTTCCTTCCTCTACGTGCTGGAGTCCCTTTATTGCGTACTATATCACTGAGTGTTGTTTTTTATTATTTGCTGAAGATACACTTTTAAGATTTAGGCTGAGATATTTTAAAAAATATTTACCAATTTATAACGACTGTAATGGGCTGGGTTTTAGTGCCGAATACAGAATCTCAAAGCTTATTGAATTTTTTTTTCATTACATATTAAAGTTATTGCAAAAAAAACACGAAAATTACTGAATTGTTAGTTTTAACTACGTTAATAGAACCCGCCGATTTTTTATAAATAAATATGGAATAATAAATAATATAATAATAGTAAATAAATTTATATAAATATGGAATTGCAAAAAAGGTGTTCGGATTTAGGTGTCATATGATTGAATTAAATTTCGCGGCTATTTAACCATTTACTTAGGGTTATAAGAGACATTGATAATTTTAAGATATATAAAAGAAATCTCAACGTATTTTTAAAAAACAATTCCTACTATTCAATTAGTGAATTCATGAGTGACATTTTGTAGGTTTAAATTTAATTTGACGTTATTTAGCATTTAAAGTTGACATAGTGAATTATTTGCATGCCATATACATTGTGTAAAATATGTGATACTACTAACATTATTTTAAGACCTATGTTACTAACCATATTTATGGTAAATAAATGAATTTGAATTTGAATTTGATATTCGGATTTTGGAGTCTCGATCTCAATATACATATCTATATGTATACATGTATGTATGTATATTTTAATAGCAAATAGTTAACGGGTCGTAATATTAAAAGGCATGTTCAATCTATTGAATGGGAGTTCTGACATAGTCCCTTATTAAGTTAGAACTTTAGAGTTCCATTTAGAACTTTTCCTATTATCCCCAGACCCTATTACACTCTCAGCGAATTAAGTCAAGAAATTCAATTAGAATGCTTCAAATTGTTATATGCCCCTGAACAAATATTAACTCTTCAATCTGTTTTTTATTCTTCTATTATATTTGAGGATTGTTCGTGTACTTTATTTATTTATTTAGACATACACAAACAAACAGTTAACAAACCAACACATGAAAGTAACAACTACACTAGACTAGAGAAATAAAGCTAAGTTTGGTAACCTAATAGTTGTGTTAAACATCTGAAGAAAACTATATACATTAATGATTAATTACGAATGCCAGTCTGCTGCTCGAACATAGAGTGTTATAGGAAAGCCAAGTGCAAAATAGACTTGAGTTTCTTAGGCTTCAGGTGGAATAAATCAAGATCCGTGACATTTTCATATAGATCGTTATTATATTATTATTGCAGATATTTTGCAATTATCGCGGACTCAAGCGCAAAACAAAAGCCCAATTTTCCTTTACAATTTTATTGGAACTGCTCAACATTGACAGTCGTCTTTTTTATAAAACTTAATATAATTTTAAAAAATCAAAAGGAGGTTGCGATCGCCAACATACTTGATTCGAATTTGAAACATGTTATTAAGTAAGTTTCGAAAGCTTTGCAGGTTTTTAGACATATCACATTTACACATATTAAAGTACTAACAAAAATTCTTCCTTACAATAAAACCTTTAAGCCAAGTACAATTTTCCATTGTACAAAACGCGGGATGAAACGACACGGAAGGAAACATCGAACGAATCTGTCCGCTGTTCCAATTCCTGTCCGCTCGTTTATACCAACGATAATTATCGCTTTATTTCTTGCTATTTGCTTTAAAAATATATTATTTAAATTATTGTAATTGTGATAGTGACCTCTTGATGTTAGAGTGCGATCTATGAACGAAAACAAATGCTACGTAAAGACTCCTCTATGTCAGATGTGTGAATGTGATGTTTCATAATAGTAGTAGAATATATGTTATCTAAAGGAAATTATTTAAAATTATTTTGCTTATAATTCCCGCTACAACATTCAGTCATTTGTCTCGAAATAATTTGTAAAAGTAATTTATCAAAGTAATTTGTTGAAGCGAAGCCGAAGCAAAATAATTTTAAATAATTTCCTTTAATATAGATTTCCGCAAAGTAACGCCTGAAACAACTAATTATATGTTATCTATACTATTATATAAAGAGGAAACATTAGATTGTTTGTTTGTATGTATTGAATAGGCTCCGAAACTACTGGACCGATTTGAAAAATTCTTTTACCATTAGAATCGTAAAAAATCCCTGATGAACATAAGCTATAGAATATTTTCAATTGTTTTTAAGATATATTTCTTTATTTTTGTTCCATTTTAAAGCAAAGGAATCGAGCCCATACAGCCAGATATATTTCACTTTATTTTAAGTTCACACAATTCGAATTCTGTGCCTAATTTTGGCGGTCAAATGTGCTGTCAGTTTTTCAATTGTTTTTTAAGATATATTTCATTTTATTTTAAGTTCACATTGTAATTCATATCTAATTCAATGAAAATAAAAGCGAAAGTTTTCTCGAAATCCGCTTGACATACAAAGATGAAATTTGACAGTGAGGTAGTTTATAGTTAGTTGACGTCTGCAAAGAACGGATTTTGCAACAGGGCCTGATTAAGGAGTTGTAAGGGCTCTCGCAGGTTTGTATAATCTAGTTTATAATTATAGTATATCTATACTATATTATATAAAGAGGAAACTTTTGATTGTTTGTTTATATGTATTGAATAGGCTCCGAAACTACTGGACCGATTTGAAAAATTCTTTTACCATTAGAATCGTACAAAATCCCTGATGAACATAGGCTACAGAATATTTTCAATTGTTTTTTAAGAAATATTACGTTTTAAGTTCACATTGTAATTCATATCTAATTCAATGAATATAAGAGCGAAAGTTCTCTCGAAATCCGCTTGACATACAGAGATGTAATTTGACAGGGAGATGTTTATAGTTAGTTGTCCTCTGCAAATAACGGATTTTGCAAAGGAGTTATTAAGGAGACATTAAGGAGTTGTAAGGGCTCTCGCAAGTTTGTATAATTTTTTTGCTACAAACTAGAAATTTGACGGAGAGGTAGTTAGTAGATTTTGCGACAGGGGTGTGGAAGGCATTTTCTGTTGACTGAAATATGAAACATCATTAAACCTCATAATACTTTATATACGTGGTCGCCGGCAACTGCTAGTATTCACATATATTTTATTGCTAAAAAGCTTCAAAATATAATTTGCCATTTCATGAAAAAAAAAAAACTATTTTTCAATGGTCTCTACAAACAAACTATGCACAATAACAACTTTAAATCGCTCGCCTGTAAAATTGTGATTTCGTAGATCCTATCATTAATTGAACCCGGCGATATATTTATCTAATTTATACAGCTTACTATTGCGTTTATTTTAAATAATTAAATCTGACATTTCCTAAGTTTTACTCATTGGGAATGACTTTTAAATGTTGAATGAAATTATTCTAAATAGACCGCACAAAATCTTCTAAATCATGTTCAGCATCATTTATTATCTTCAATACACTGTTTTCTTTTTTGATATTTCGATAGATGTTTAAGAATCAATAAAATATTAACAGTTTTATATACACGTGGATTGTTTTAACCTTTCCGTAGAAAGTACACCCACATATTAAAGTGTACAGTAATCCCCCCGGAGAGGTTCCTGTTCCCCATTTATGAAATCTGTGCGGTTTCCGTACCTCTACTCTGAAATCTGTAAGGTTCCCGTGCATCCACTCTGAAATGTGGGAGGTTCCCGTGCTCCTACTCTGAAATGTGGGACGTTCCCGTGCCTATACTCTGAAATCTCGGAGGTTCCCGTGCCTCTACTTTGAAATGTGGGAGGTTCCCGTGCCCCTACTCTGAAATGTGGGAAGTTCCCGTGCCCCTACTCTGAAATGTGGGAGGTTCCCGTGCCTATACTCTGAAATCTCGGAGGTTCCCGTGCCTCTACTCTGAAATGTGGGAAGTTCCCGTGCCTATACTCTGAAATCTCGGAGGTTCCCGTGCCCCTACTCTGAAATGTGGGAGGTTCCCGTGCCTCTACTCTGAAATGTGGGAAGTTCCCGTGCCCCTACTCTGAAATGTGGGAGGTTCCCGTGCCTATACTCTGAAATCTCGGAGGTTCCCGTGCCTCTACTCTGAAATGTGGGAAGTTCCCGTGCCTATACTCTGAAATCTCGGAGGTTCCCGTGCCTCTACTCTGAAATGTGGGAGGTTCCCGTGCCTCTACTCTGAAATCTCGGAGGTTCCCGTGCCTCTACACTGTAATGTGGGAGGTTCCCGTGCCCCTACTCTGAAATGTGGGAAGTTCCCGTGCCCCTACTCTGAAATGTGGGAGGTTCCCGTGCCTATACTCTGAAATCTCGGAGGTTCCCGTGCCTTTACTCTGAAATATGTAAGGTTCCCGCGCCCCATTTATAAAATCTGGTGGGTTCCTGTGTCCCTATTATGAAATGTGAAAAGCTCCCGTGCCTCACTCACTCTGTACTTAGCTATTTATTTTGATACTTCTATCCCTCTTTGGAGTAGTTATTTAGACGGATCCCTTGTTTAATATAATTTATTGAGGTTTATTGATCTTTATATTAGACTGATTCTTGTATAACTATTGATTGTCTTGAAGAAATTACTTTTAGTTTTTACTAATTGCCCTAAGTTTGTGTTCTGTATGCCCTACATTGTAAGATATATCTATTATTATAGCAATAAAGGTTTTATTATTATACCAGTTTTACCCGCGGCTTCGCTCGCATTTAAGTCATTAAATAAGTATCAGAGATCATTTCAATAGAAATAAATCAATATGATTCCAAACAGCTGAAACTGTAGTCAGTTGGAAACTATAGTAAAAAATATTTTTTTAAAATAAAAATTATCCTATGTTACTTCTAGTACCTCTAAAAATACGTGTACAAAGTTTCATGATGATCGGTTAAGTAGCTGTTGCGTGATTAATTTTTATAATATTAGTAGGGATTATCAGTCATCGATATTCGAATATATCTTCAATTGCATACTCCTGTCTTAAGCGTGTATACTAGTAAGCAAAAATGGAGTGTCGTCTTAAACAGATGAACTAACATAATAATAGAATCCATTAAACATTTGCTGGGAATGCAACACGGAACTGGTTACGACGCAATGGAGGAAATTGTATGTGACCGTCGACTGCAACTGCCGTCGCATTTAATTGAATTGCATGCAACGAAATTGTCTTGCGAATAAAGATGATACATGAAATGACTTTACACCAGTTTTTAAGATCTTGTACAAACATCTTTATAATGTACGACAGTTTCTGTGTAATTTTCTATAAAACAATTTATATATTTGTTTTAATATTATTGTATAACTGATTTTCTACCACTAGATAGCACCACTGTTGTCTAAGAACTAATAATCAATTTGGTTTAAAAAATCTAAATTTGTTTTGATTAAAAAAATATTATATGCAACTATGGATAGATATAGATTTTGCTTTAGTACGCTTTTTACGCGTCTATGACGAGACGCCTACGGTAAATAGTCTCGTTTCAAATTATAAAATAAACAATTGAAAATTTTTTACTTTTTATTTGCTATAATTTTAAGTGTCCTTCTGTTGAATGTATCGATATGTATGCATCCAATTAAAAGTTTTGCAATGCTCTCGAGTGAAGTTTGATTCAATATGGTGAACAATAGATGCTGTAATTGACCGATTCTATTATATTATATTTATTAAGACTTGTGTTCAAATGTTCCACTATATGGCGTTAGTATAGTTTAGGCAATTATAATATATATAAGGATTTTTAATGTAGAAAATAAAGGGTGGTTCGAAACGTAAGTGTGGTTTTATTTACTGCCTTGTGTAACGTTGTGCGACGTTTTTGGGACTTGTACAACTTGGTATATGCGAATTGACATAATTTTACAGTATATATAATGATTTAATTGAACATTCGGTATTAACGGACTCCAATAAGATAATATTTTTATACCAAATTTCAGTCTTTTTTAATTTATAAAACTTGGTAACCTGGTAAAGGTTAGTAGTGGAATAAATTGAAACTCATGTCAGAATAATAAAAATACAGCTCCATAGGTTTAATATAAAACAAAACTATATATTTTATTTACCTTTGAAACATTGACATAGCAAAAACAAAAGCAAGTCATGGAGCTTAAACGTTTTCCTCTGGTATCCCAACCTCCTCTATTACGTGTGGTAATTACAACTCCTTACACTGGCAACATTGAAGTGATGTTCGCATTCCGGAGTACGCGACATGATAGCCGTGAAATTCTTGCCGAAAATCTAGACTAAAAAATATTCTAGGAGCGCGTTTCTATTTTCAATGTTGGTATATATAGCTATACAATTTGTAATTTTGTAAATGTTTTATAATGCATTAAAATTAATTATATATAATATGGTAAATAATAATAATAATAATAATAAATTCTTTATTGTCCCAAAAAAATTACAAAAGGCGAACTTAATGCCTTAAGGCATTTTCTGCCAGTTAAATTTTTAATTCATTTTTTTATGGTAATATATTAAAAAGTAGCATTAATGGCGTAATATTTCTTTGATTTTTTCAATATAGAAATACTTGTGTAAAATATTTTAAGATTTCCTCAATATAATTAAAATCATTTTTGTAAAGACGTGCCTAAACCAATCTTTTACCGACAATTTGATATTTCTTTTGTCAGTTTTGTCAGCTATTGTCAGTTTTTATACAGATTCACGATTATTATATCTTTGTTTATATTATTTACGTGTTTTGCTGGCATGCTTACGTGTCAACGAGAATACTACATTCTGTTGTATAGGTTATGATTTCTTGTGATTTCTTCTCTTCATATGTCTTTCCAAAATCACTGTAGATCATGACTATATGCAAACGCCTGAAGGCCCTGTGTGAAATAATAAAAAAAAATTTGTTATTTGTATAGTGTATATCTATGTATACAGGGTGTCCCAAAACTCAACGATAAGCCGGCACCAGTGGGTGGACCCGCTCTTCACTGCTCGAGGAAAAATAAGAAAAAATATATCTCAATTTTTTTTGAAAATATTAAGTAAATTTTGAAATCCTTCGAAAATTGACACCCTATATGATATTTTCAAGTGCCACGACCACAAATTTACAAATATTTCAGATTTTTTTTTTGTATCGGCAACCTAAGTAGTACTGCTATCCATTATAATCCTTACAAATTTCAGAATGCCTGTAGTTTTTACACAAAAATAAATTAAATTTTCTTTTTTTCCCTAAAATTTTGAAAGATTTTTACCTTCGGTCCACTTTAAGTCATCGTGGTGTAAAAAAACCCGCTACGTCATCCACCGAGCATGCGATGCTAGCGCCCTCTACTGACATGACTAGTGTCAGTCAGTCTGCCGTCCACCGCCGACGCGTATTGTCGCCCTTGCTTGTGGCAACGTGATGGGCTGGTCTGCCGTCCACCGCCGACGCGTATTGTCGCCCTTGCTTGTGGCAACGTGATGGGCTGGTCTGCCGTCCACCGCCGACGCGTATTGTCGCCCTTGCTTGTGGCAACGTGATGAACTGGTCTGCCGTCCACCGCCGACGCGTATTGTCGCCCTTGCTCGTGACAACGTGATAAAAAACCTGTGTTGAACTGGATTGCCGGCCACGCGAATGTGAGTACACCCGTCTTTCCTATACTTTGTCCTTGTGTTTCTCCAAGCTTGATTTGGCAGGTTTAGGTATCCCCTGGCTTGGATGCTGGCCTGAGTAAGTGCAATTACAAACGGCACAAGACTCAGAGCTGCAGTTCGCAATCTAGATCTTGTATACACACTACCCCAAAAACTTAGCGAATACATTTTATTTCATCTTGCCTTTCGAGCCCTCGATTGTGATACTCGAAAAAGATTCGAAATTCAAAATGAAAAACACATGCCTCACTTTGCTGATTTATTGTCGTTTCTTCAGGGTTACGTTAAAATCCTGGAGACCAGCGAACAAAGATCCAGCCCTAGTTCTGTGCAGCCTCGTGTTAATACGTTCCCTAAACCTGGTAATAAGCCGACCGAGCCTCGTTTTAAGTCCAGTAAAAACTATAACTCCTCTGTGACTCGAAAAGGATTTGTGAAAAAGATCACGTGTCCATGCTGTAACCTTCAACACAGCATATACAAATGTCCGAAATTTCAGACGTTCAACTCGCCCACTAGGTTAACTTTCGCTACTGGAAAAAACCTATGCGGCAACTGTTTGCGATTCGGACACAACGTAAACGACTGTTTTTCCAAAACCGGCTGTTTAACGTGCGGAGAAAAAACA
>JAPWLS010001674.1:0-56864 GCA_028551675.1 Tineola bisselliella | reverse complement strand
TTAATCAAAGCTACCCCTGCATCGGTCGTCGATCTACCTTTAGTAAACCCAAATTGTCGATCATGCAATAAACGATTACAATTAAAGTGAGACAACAACTGGTTTAAAATTATTTTTTCAAATATTTTACTAATTGCCGGTAAAACGGATATTGGCCTATAATTCGCGGGATCAGACTTACAGCCACTTTTAAACAATGGAATAACTTTACTAAATTTCATCACATCTATTGAAAATAACCGCTAAGTAATGCGCTATAGAGCCAATTATTGAATCTAAAATTCGTACAGAGATGCCCCAAATATCTTCTGTCTTTTTCATTTTCAACGATTTGAAAGCCTTTACAATACTATCCGGAGAAACATGAGAAAATTTAGGAAGAGTGATTGAGCATTCACTTACATTCGACTTCAAAAGTGATTCGGAAATAATAGGCGAGGAATCCAGGGATCGAGTAGTCTCAATCGGTATATTTGAGAAAAACTTCTCAAACTCAAGAGCTACATCGTGATCCGATTCAATGGTTTTATCTCCTTTTTGTAGACTGAAATGAGAGTCGCGAAGCTGCACTTGACCTGTCTCTGTATTAATTACATTCCATACAGATTTGATTTTGTTATCGGAATGATTTATTTTATGTGCGATAAACAATGATTTCGCCAAAGCACAGACACGTTTAAAGACTTTTGAATAATTCCTTACGTAGTCAATAAATACTGGACTATGGTTAAACGTTTTTTCATAATAAAGATCATACAATTTCAGCCTACTTCTATGAATTCCTATCGTAGCCCAATCACTAAATTTTTTATGACCTACTTTTTCTTCTTTCGAGGAAATGAATCAGTAATAGGTCTACAAACAACGTCCTCAGTATTTTTAAGAAATCCGTTATAAAACATAGCCTTTTGTCCGCAATGATCAGAATTAAAACAATTAATAATTACTTTTTCAACTGGATCCATATTACTAAAGATATTATCCAGGCAAGTTGCTGTGGATGCAGTAATTCTAGTAGGTTCTAAGAATAAATTGCCTAAGTTGAATGATCTAAACAAACTCAATAACCTCGAGCTGAGACTTGAAGATTCCAACAAATCGACATTGAAATCCCCACAAACAATAATCTCTTTTCGGCCCTTACTAACTATGTTCAATGCATCTTCCATCACCTGTTCAAAAATAGCGAAATCGCCTGATGGAGGTCTGTACGCGCAAATAACAACGAAACGTTGGAGTTCAACACAAGCCATCTCAACATTTCTTTCTCTCGACAGTTGTACAATATCCCTACGTTCCTTTGACTTAAAACAATTATTTACAATTATTAAAGAGCCGCCATGAATCGCTGACTTACGAGCAAAACAACTTATTACTTGATGATTATTAAAGTTAAACATCAATTGGTAGTCTCGTAACCAATGTTCACTAACACAGAATAAGCCTATATTATGATTATCTAAGAATAAATCTAATTCCGCTAACTTACTATTAAGGCCTTGAATATTTTGATGAACAATATTTATACAATCTTTATGTTTAACTAGAAGAGGGTCACTGTTAAATCCCTGTATATTCTGAGCTATGTACATTTGTGATAATTTATATGGTTTCTTACAGCTAGAGTCGATTTTTGTATCATTAACAGGTGTAACGAACGACTCTGTTGTCTTTATTAAATGTTTAAATTCACCTTAATTACAGTTGGCCTACTACTAAATTCGTTACTTAAACTAAATAAAATATTTGACGCTATCAATGTAGCTATTCTATGTCTATACTTCTTCGGTAGATAAATACTACCTTGTCTTTCCCTTAAATTAAAACCAATAAATTTATTAATGTCAAAAAATTGTAACACATCACTGTGATGTGTAGTTAGATTATAAATAAAATTATTTAAATTATGTATACAAACCTGAAACAACTAATTATATTATTATTATTAATTACCTTTGCGCCTCATTCACCGCATTCCTCTCCTAATGGTTAGCTGATAGAGAATGCCAAATGGCATTAAGCTCGCCATTGTGAAATGTTTTTGTAGCGCAATAAAGAATTATTATTATTATTATGATTCGCTTCTGGAGGGATACTCAGGCGCACGAACTTCGGATGAAAATACGGACGTTTCCTACTCAGGAACATTTACAGACCCATAATCATTCACGAAATTACGGACTTATATGTCAAAATTCACATAAGCTACGATACGATATGCCTGAGTAGCCCCCCTGAAAACGTATTGAATTTTATTTATTAAACAGCCTGTATCTAATGGTCTTATCATTTCTATTGAAACGTGATTTTACACGAGTGTGATAAAGAAAGCAAATACTTATAAAAGTATTATTAGATTAAAATATCTCAGATCTGATGCTTGGTAGAGACTACTAGAATACAGAGCGTTCACGAAGGCTGTCATCACATATTCATGTTGCCGAGGGTCCTATTGGAATAGTCTGAAGTAACATTTTGACAAAACTATGCACAATGACAACTTTAAATCGCTCTCCTGTAAAATTGTGTACAGTAATGCCCCGCTTTACGCGAGGGAAAAAACTGAAATTCCCGCGACCATAGAGAAGTTGATGACTACATTATGTTTATACACACTCTTTCGCGTAATGCGGGGCAATTGAGCGCGAAATTTGAATTTCGCGTTATAGTGAAACAGTGCATAACGGGGTCGCGTAAAGCGGGGTATTACCGTATTTGTATATCCTACCATGTTAATAGGATCTACCACACACCAGTCACCTAAACCATCGTTTCTCAAGCGGGGAGTCGACTTTGTTTTTAAAGGGGGTCGCAGTCTGTTGAAAAATAACAAATACAAACTACATATAGGTACAAAAGATTCGTTTATTAAAGGAATGAATTTTATAATAATAAAAAAATAATAATAACTCTTTATTGCACAAAATTATAATAAAATACATTTAAAAAAGAACAGAAGAAAAGAAGGAACAAAAGGCAGTACTTACAAACTTATCATTAAGCAGCGATAATGAATTTTAGTGTAGTGTTATAAAACTAAATATTAAGATGTAATGTGTGGGGAATCGCAAGACTCTTTACTTAACTTTTTGGCTTTTTCGTGGATCGCAACATAAAAATAATGAGAAATGATGTTCTAATTCTAGTTGTGTATTAATAGACAACTCCGTTAGATGGCGCTAGTGATGAGTATGAAGGGATAAAGTTGTTTGTGATTGTGTTAGTTAGACACTTACTTTGTCAGAAGACCTTAAATAGTAAAGTACAGTAGCATCGGGATCGTCCGAGCTCTCGTAGACTGAGTACTGAGAAACCATTGCTGATATAAAATCCATAAATTCTTCATTAATTTCTGCGTAACTTAAAATAAATGTAGATCATTTGTTTTAGATAAAATATATCTAATTTTAGTGATATATATTATATATGTATATTATTTCCAGCAGTAAACATGTTTACCGGTCAAAGAACTTGATAATACTGTCTTAGGTCAGTATCCGAGCGGCTTATTTACATGCCATACATAATATATTATTTGTGTTTGAATATATATTATCTAGACCAGCCATTCTCAAAGTGGTGTTCCGCGGAACCCTAGGGCTAAAACTGCAAAAAATACCTACCAAAGGGAGATTATAAGGTTCCAACTAAATATTACGTAACATTACATTGCAATATGATTATTCATAAATACATATAAATCAGTTTTTTTATAATTATATGAAGGGGTTTTCCTTCGCCAAAAAATTTTGAGAACCGCTGATCTAGACTGGATCAACTACTAAATACTGGAGTTTTAACAATAGTTTTGGCACTTGGTAGCTCCCTCTCAGGTAGTAAGCAGTAGATAGATGTCTTAGTTTTAAAATGTTTGTACCTGTATACATCGAGATTCGTACAACCTTTGCTACTAAGGTCGTCGGTATATTTTTATTCAGAACAGGTTTCCGCAGCCTTTTGCAGAGCGCGCTGAGATCATTGTGACTATAAAAATATTGTGATAATTATATCGTTTTTTTTTAAATAATCAACAATTATTGATAAGTGAGAAATAGGTTATCTTTAGAGCAATATTGATAACATGAGGCGCTTCGATTGTTGTTGCCGTAGACATTTTTTTTTAATTATACTAGTGTGAAACTTTCGTCGCAGGGTAGACATAGACCAGCGGTTCTCAAACTTTTTTGGCTAAGGAAAAAGCCTTAATATAATTATAAAAAACTGATTTATATGTATTTATGAATAATCATATTGCAATGTAATATTTAGTTGGCATATTTAGATGTAACCTTATAATCTCCCTTTGGTAGGTATTTTTTGCAGTATTTTAGCCCTAGGGTTCCGCGGAACACCACTTTGAGAATGGCTGACATAGACAATGGTTAGTGGTGTTAGAGTGGCTAATACAACACCGATTTAGGATGTCTATGCGTATTAGGACTAGGACAACAAAAACCTTTTTTTAATTATTATTTATTTTTAAATTGGAGCTTTTATCTGCCTAGACATATCAGTCCCATCGTGCCTTACCTACATCTACAAAACTTAAAATTAAAGGAGAGGGAGTCGTTGATAAACCATCTTGCAGAAATCCCAACACACATGCTCTGCGCTGAACCGACATCCAGCCCGCAGACTGTGCGTCCTCATCAGCGCCTCCATCTTCTTCTGACTTCGCAAACACTCCGTTAGCAAATGCTGCAACGCCACATCAGGAACCTAAAACAAATAATAAATGTAATTTTAAACTAAATATGATCCAATAATCAAAAGTTGTAGTTATGGTGACTGTCACGATTTTTTTAAATTTATTTATTTTTAGTAATGGGGCTCCAATAGAGCGCTTTTACTCGTCAATACAAATATAAATTTATTAATTTATTAATTATCAATTTGATTTAGCTGCTGTACTTATACTGGCATTGTCCACTTACATACTAATGTCATAATAATATATTATAAATCTACTATGATGTAGAAGAATAGCTGCTGCATAGGGGCATTGTCATCCTATTATATACCTATGGGTAAACATAAAATGACATAGATTATGTCCAAGCTTTTTTTATTAGTAAGATATTCATCTAACGTTTTGACGATTGCTTTATAATAAATATATACTCCTATATAATTGTGTTTTTAAGTATATATAGTTAGTCCTTGAGTGATAGTACTAAGTTATAAATATATTTGAAATTAGTTTTATTAAGTTTATATGAGGCTTGAACCTGCGGACCTCATTCTAAAGATAGTTGTGTTTTATTGTCAAACGTAAACATAATATAATTCATACGTCATTGTGACGTTTTGATATTGATTGATTTTGTACAAGGTCGCGGAGTATTGTGGCGTTTGAGGAACCCATTTCGGTGTCCTATTGTCAATAAACATTGTTTTTCTGGTACCATTTCGTGCCAGATATTTTTGGTCTAGTGGTGATAAGTATGTGAGATTGATCCAAGATTAGGGATAGTCCAAGTCCAAGATGTATTTTGGTTATTTGATTTATTCCTAATAATAATCTGTTTCATGCTATCGTAATGTAATATTTTTGGGCATTTTAATGCAGTGTTTCCCAACCTTTTTTGTGTCATGCCCTACCTTAGCTTTTCTAAAATTCTTATTCATCCCTTATGTAACCAAACACCTAGTTGATATCTTGGTCTCGTCAAGCGAAATTATACGGTTTAGGGGATTCCCGTGACGCTTCGTTTACAGCTGATTCGCTGCAATTTCAGTCACTACTGACATGTGGACAAATATAAATAACAAAGAAAGTTTTTTGAGTTTTACAGCTCACTAGTTTGACGATAGTTTCAAATATTATCACGCAGTATTGCAATATATGTCATTAAATATTATGTTGATTTGTTTTTTAATTAAGATACTAATTTTGTTTGATAAATATTTTCTTTACAAGGAAGTAAAACATACATTTTATTGAGAAATAGACACAAAGTAAGAAGCCGGATAGTCGGCGCTTTTTACCGATTAGTCGCCGACTAGTCGCCGAATACGATAGTGGCCGGATAGTCGGCTTTACCGACTAGTGGCCGACTAGTCGGAACATCTCTACTAATAATTATTTACCGCAATTATTTATGAATTTGCTTTTTTCGTTAACACTAGATTGCCCAAGGAAGTCATTTTGACTGCTTTTTAATTTCAATTAGAAAAACAACTATGTAAATGATGATATATTTTCTTAAAATTAGGTGACTTTTTATACAACATGTAAATGCGTTTATTAGTAATTGTAGTTACCTCCCCCCTCTTTCATTTCCGGTATATACATGTGTTAAACTTAGATAGGTATATACTAAATTTCGGTCTTTCTAGTGTTAAATTTAGCACCGAAATCTAGCATTGCATTTAAATGGCTCGAAGCGAAAGGGTTAAACTCGTGTCGTGTCTATTTTCGAATTGCCCCCTTTAACAATCAAATCAACATCAACATTGAGAAACACTGTTTTAATGTCTTCAATAAGTAAGATACTTAGTTTCGAACACTGTGTTTATTAAGGGAGGTATATATATTGTGCATATGTCCGCAGGCCAGTGAGGGGGATGTCAGCGGTGGTGCTAGGGGCTGGTCCTGCACACGCCTGCTTCTTCGCGACATACGAGCATAGTAAACACACATTAGGACATCTAACGAGGCACAGGCACGACCATCTTGTGCACGGTGAGTAAGGCTAGTGGGCTTATTTCAGTTGCTCTCGTGGTAAGTGGTAGGCAGACTGATGATGGCATTAGCATGGGAAGTACCACCACTTTCAAGCGGAACACCCTGTCAATTTGGACAGAGCACATTCGTCTCCTCAAGCCGGCATAGTGTTTGTGGTAACAGTTGTCTATGCTCATGGACCGCACTCTAGTTTAACATCAGACGGAGTGTGGTCATATGCTGGGCTAGCAATAAAAAAAAAGTATAGTCCTGTTTGTGAAATAAATAAATCAATTTATGGGGTTGTTATTGTACTCTAATCGTGTTTTGTATAATTTTCAGGTTTTTCAGGATGTTTAGCGTCAGTAATACACGATGCTGTGTCGAATCCAGCGGAAGGTAATTTTTTTTTAGAATAATATTTTTTTATTGTTGTATTATCTTATCTATATCGACTTTGCTTAACACAGTACTAGTCTTTTTTTTCCTTATTACCTGAAGTATGTATGATCTGAAACAATAGAAAAGGCACGAGAGTTGTACTAATTAGATGCATTAATTTTGTATACGCGTAGTATTGTTAGTATATAGTGTGTCATGCTTCTCTCTTTGCTACTCACCGGCATAGTTTTTTATATCATTGTGGGCTGATACCTGTGTGGTTGCACCGTGGATCTGATCTAATTTTAATTCTAGTGAATTATGTGACTTATGAATTGTTATTTACTTTTGGCGAGTTTCTTGTGGTATTCTTCTCGTCATACGCCTTTCTGAAGCCATTATAGAGTCTGACGATGTGCTATGCTTTAGTGCCTATGCTAATAAACGATTTTTTATCATTATTTTCATTTCATTTGATTCAAAATATTAACTATCAATGTAATTGAACCTAAGATTAATGTTTTGGCCTCTATAGTCTGTGTCCATAGCTAATTCACATCATTGTAGAATAAAAGTCATTACGTACCATCTCGTGGTGAAGAAGCGTTGTCGCCAGAAGTCGAATTGGAGCTCTGACTCACTTTGTGTAATATCTTACTGCAGCCATTCTCAAAGTGTGTTCCGCGGAACCCTAGGGCTAAAATACTGCAAAAAATACCTACCAAAGAGAGATTATAAGGTTACATCTAAATATTACATTGCAATATGATTATTCATAAATACAATATAAATCAGTTTTTTATAATTATATTGAGGCTTTTTCCTTCGCCGAAAAAGTTTGAGAACCGCTGATCTAAAAATAGATATCAGATTATACGAGTGCATACGTTTTACTTGTTATTTGATAGTTTTGTTATTCAAATAAATAAAATGCGCAAAAACAATTACGTAGTTAGGTCCCTATTCACAAATAAAACTCGAACGTAGATTGATCTGTGAATACCTGATGATTACTCATGCATTTTATTCCATTTTATGCAGTCAAAATTATTTACTAATAAATCTATGTAACATGGTGTGTATTGTGTGTAGTTCATATGTTTATCTATATTTGTATCTATTTGTACCTCCCACTAATTCTCTTCTGCATTGCTCTACATCTCAAAGTTGGTTGTCTGGAAAAGATCGCTTCTTAGCAATAAGGCCGCCATCTCTTTACTCACTTCCTCTGTATTATTTTTTTCTGTGTTATTAAGTAATAAATAAATAAATCTTTAAACATTACAACCAGTAATCGAAATAAAATAGTAATATTTTACATGTACTTAAATAGCAAATATTCAGTTTTAATTATTTTGCTTTTTGTTATTTTTGTATAGTAAGTAAGGAAGGAAATGATTTCTTATAAATGCGTGTAACAGAACGTAATGACAGCTAAGTGACAGTAGACAGTTGCAATGGATTATAATCATCAATCAAAAATCACGTCAACAATTTTTCTAGCGTGTGATTGGTCTATTTTGTTTTGTATGACTAAATGACATTTGAAATTTTGAACTCTGCTCAGAGAATCTATGCTTGGGCGTTACTTCTGAATAAATTAGAGACAATTGAGATGTGTGAAAAAAATTAGCAAGGATAGTTGATATAGAAAACGCCTCTCGATATGCCTGCTCGATGATAGAGAAAAACACAATATTTATTTATAAAGCCTACCTACAAAATTACATTATGACTATATATTATAAACTAAATGAAATTTTAATTATAGAATAGGACGGCATGCTCGAGATGATAAAGGGATAGATACTACACATCTAATAAAATTACAAAAATACATAATTTAGATGTTTTTTTTAGAATCTATATATATAAAACTCAAAGGTGACTGACTTAGTGATCTATCAACGCACAGCCCAAACCACTGGACGGATCGGGCTGAAATTTGGCATGCAGGTAGATGTTATGACGTAGGCATCCGCTAAGAAAGGATTTTGATCAATTCTACCCCCAAGGGGATAAAATAGGGGATGAAAGTTTGTATAAATCTTATTAGATTTTCGACCGATTGAACTGAAATTAAAAATTTACAGATATGTGGTTAATAACTGGAGCAAGTTTTCAATTATGATCCACGACAGGAATGGTGATAACTACTTAATACACGTTAAACAAAAGTAAAGCTACACAAACTAAACCTAATTAATAATAATACTTCTTAACGCGAGCGAAGCCGCTGGCAAAAGCTAGTTTAGTCATATGAAACGAAATCCAAATAGGAAAAAGGCAATACCATTATATTTGCATGTGCGGATGTTTACTTGTCTGTCTCCCAATTACGCTTCCGGTATCAATGTGCTAACGGATTCGCAGACTGTTGTAACAATGAAAAGGATTTCCCATATTACGAATAAATATTTATATCAGGTCTTCAATACTTACTTTCAAAATTTGGTCTTAATTAATCAATACGACTAGACGTGTTTACTGCGCAACTCGTGAGGATTAAGAGGAAAGAGGGTCGGGGGTTGGGGCGGGGGGAGGCAGACATTCTACTATGTCTGTCTCTCTCTAACTTCTATGATTTGTTAGTTATGTGATAAGCGAAGCAGATTATTGTCTGTTCGCCTTCATATGATATTTTTTAATTAACAAATTTGTATATATTAACGTGTTTTTTATTGTTTGTTGAAATTATTTTTGTACCATAATAGGTTGGGAAGCTCTGGTGTGAATGCTTTGCTAGGTGATTTTGTTGTTCACGATTTCTCTTGTATTGTTGTTTTTTAGTTTGTATTTTAAATTAACATTACAGGAGTGACCGAATGAATGAATGACTGAGTGAGTGATATTGCTTCTTTAATTAATTAATATATTCGTGTTAGTAATTGCTCCACTATTATTTTTGACGCAGACTCCGGCGCCACTGGTTAGTCCGCTGGTCTGTCCTTGTTATTGTTCTGCTTACTGCTCTCCACAGCACAGGCTATTCTATACTAAGCATGTGTGTTCTGTTCCAGTAATAAAACAGAGGCTCCAAATGTTGAATTCACCCTACCGCGGCGTCTGGGATTGCGCGCGTCACGTCTACAGAGCCGAGGGCTTCAGGGCATTTTACAGATCATATCTAACACAATTAGCTATGAATGTGCCATTTCAGGTTTGTATTTCAGACATTTATTATTATATGTACAGTAATACCCCGCTTTACGCGACCCCGTTATGCGCGGTTTCACTATAACGCGAAATTCAAATTTATTATTAAATTACGCGAAAGAGTGCGTATAAACGTAATGTAGTCATCAACTTCTCTATGGTTTCGGGAATTTCAGTTAACGCAATTTACGCGGGGCATTACTGTATAGATTGTGTGTTACATTTTAGATAGCGCCATCTATATTTTAATTGTCTAATTGCAGGCCCTACATTTTATAACGTACGAACGCTGCCAGTTATGGCTAAATCCGACTAAGAGTTATGACCCCATTGCGCATGCGGTTTCGGGCGCAGTCGGAGGAGCGCTCGCGGCTGCTGCTACCACCCCCTTAGATGTATGCAAGACTGTATTAAATACCCAGGTATGTCACTGTGCGGTGGGACTTTATACTTCTATACTAATATATAAAGAGAAAACATTTGATTGTTTGTTTGTATGTATTGAATAGGCTCCGAAACTACTGGATCGATTAGAAAAATTCTTTTACTATTAGAATCGTACAATATCCCTGATGAACATAGGCTATAGAATATTTTCAAAAACGTTTGGGATCCATATGAAAACTTCAATAATGTAACCCAAAGTATGAAAAAAAAAAACAAAAAAAAAACATTATATTGCGTACGCTGCGGAAATTATTGGCAATAGAGCAAAGTGATGTACAACAGTTTTATAGAGGACATCAATATCTACAAAAAAGTCTGCGATACCATATGTCTAACTATTACAGTTATGTCACAATAACTGCTTTTTTATGTTAAAATTTAAACTTCATAGTACTTTATATCTTCATTATCACGCGAACGAAGTCGCTGGCAACAGCTAGTATAATATATTTCTATCTCTATTATCTTTCTTCATACTATACAATATACATCTAGTTCAGTAACCGGGGTACCCAGTAGGACAGGTTTCCGAACCTAGTACAGGGGCCATTGCTATTTTTATGTACTAAAATTCTTTATTAATAATCTATTTTATTTTGTTTTGCATAGGAGACGGCCGCTCGTGCGGATGGCCTGGTGGAGGCTGCCGGCCACGTGCTGCGGGCGACGGGGCCCCGGGGCTTCTTCAAGGGCGTGCGCGCGAGGGTGCTCTACCAGATGCCCGCCGCCGCCATCTGCTGGCTCACCTACGAGACATTCAAACACTCACTCGGACATGTGCGTATTATATAGTATATGTTATTCTAAGGCCTGTATTCACAAATTACACTTAAGTAGAGGTACATTTCCTACTCAGGAACACTTACGTAATCATTCACGAAATTACGGATTTGACAGCGACGTCACGACGGATAAGCCACTCAATACTTATTTTACGTACATTTGACAGGTCTTTTTACGGGCTTATATGTCAAAATTCACGTAAGCTACAGAGGTGATGGCCGTATCACGAAAGTTCGGATATGCCTGAGTAATGCCCCCTGATTACAGATCAAAACTTCAAATGTTACTCAGTCGTTCGAAACAAAATAGACCAATCACATGGTTGAAAATTTGTTGACGTGATTTTTGACCAATGATAATAATCCATTGCGACTGTCTACTGTCACCTAGCTGTCATTATGTTATGTTACATGCATTTATAAGAAATCGTTTCAATTATTGACATATAAATAACAAAAATGCAAATTAATGTTTAAACTGAATATTTGATATATAAGTATATGCAACATATTACTATTTTATTTTGATTACTGTCTAATGGTTGTCGTGTTTAAAGATTTATTATTTATTAGTAAATAATTTTGACTGCATAAAATGGAATAAAATGCATGAGTAATGATCAGGTATTCACAGATCAATCTACGTTCGAGTTTTATTTGTGAATAGGGGCCTTAGTTTTAGCGAAGTGACCTAGTCGTGTTTTAAGATCGGCTTTGAAATAGCCTGTACAGTGACCACGTGTCAGACTACTGTAAAAAATGAAAAATTGAATATTACAGTAAAACCTACTTACACGTGTAAATTGTTTTTTTTTTATTATTTTAACCTAACCTAACTTAATGAACCTTCCTTAGGAAGAGAAAACTCCGAATACGGAAGACAAACCGAACGGCTAACGAATTTATAAATATATTCTTGGTAAACTTTCTTTATTAAATGTTTTTGTTATGTTTACCTGTAGGTATATAATAGGATGACAATGCCCCTATACAGCAGCTATTCTTCTACGTCATAGTAGATTTATTATATATTATTATGACGTTAGTATGTAAGTGGACAATGTCAGTATAGAGCAGTTAAATCGAATTAATAATGAGTAATTTATATTTGTATTGACATGTAAAAAGCGCTCTATTGGAGTGCAATTACTAAAAGTAAATAAATAAATTGATATAATTACAAAAATGATGTTGATTTTTGTAATATTACTTGCAGAGCGAGATAAGCGAAGAGTCAGTGAGCCCCGTGCCGCCGATGCCGAGCGCGGTGAGTCCGCCCGCCCTCGGCACGGACCTGGGCCGGGCGCTGCGGTTGGCCGCCGCCGACGTCCCCGCCAACACACTCACTAGATCATAGGTACATGCGTTTAGACTGTATTTAACTATTTATTTATTTGTTATCGTATTTATGCTCACCACAGTTCACAATCTCTTTGTGATTATCCCGTTTTGTTCTCTTTAGGTAGGAGTTTGTGAAAGTATTTTATGTGGTTTTTTTTTTGTATATATATACAGGATGATCAGTTTTATTGTGCTGATAAATGTAATCTAAATTTATTGTAAGTTGAACAGTATTGAAGTTAAGAAAATTTAAATCTATGTATGTGTTACGCCGAGGATTAATTTTAGTACAATAAAAGTGTTCACCCTGTATATGTTATTAAGGATTTTAAAATTGTCTACAAGATGCAATAGAGAAAAGAAAATTGAGTTGTATTTGTTACTAAAATAAAATAAAATAAATTGAAAATACGTTTTGAGATTAAAAATTTAAAAGAAACGACAATTATTGTTGTAAATGTTAACAACCCATTACTTCCCACTGTCCTATTTTTAAGAGTTATTTTTTATCGTTTCTGATGAAATCAGTATTTTTATACTATTTTTCTGATAAAATAATTTTTTTCCGCTGAGAAAAATATTTACGTAATTTTAATGTAATTTTTTCGAATTGATCATTTTTGTTGCCGTAAAAGAAAACAGTAACCAACTTCAAAGTACATAATATATATATATATAATAAACAAAATATAGTTTATATCCCCATTGTCATATTTTATAGGACAGGCTGACTCAGCGTTAAAGAATTTTTTTAAATTTTTTTTTGTCATATTTTTTCTTAACGTATTATTATGAACTTAATTTAAAGATTTCACAAAAAAATGAGAAGTAATGGGTTAAGAACAAATGTCATATAATTAGGATTATTATATTTTGTGATTGCTGCGGATGCGTGGATGTCACATTTGGAGCTATGAATTGGTCCAAGAAAAATTGGTCAGTCATATTGTAGCTAGAAGCGTCTGGGGCGAATGTGTTTTGTCGCTTAAATCGGAGCCAATCTATTCGTCCAAGACGGAAGATTCGGCCCGTATTGAGGTCACTGTGGAACTTTTTGATACTCTCATTGGTCAAGATGATAAAAATCTCAAACGCAATTGTTTAAATAGATCGACTTTTTATTTTGTTATGGGCAAGCAAATTGAAGGTTCTGGTAGAATAATAAAGATTTTTTTCTTGTATGAGTGATGGGCCCAGTACGAACTGTAACGTATTTTAATGCAGTATATTTCGATTTGTTTCTTATAATCTCTAGTTTTCAGTGGTAATATTAGTTTTAATATGTTTAACCGGAATAATAACAAATACGTTAATAAACATGCCTTAACTTAAAAATTGCAAGATATTTAGTAGAAACAGCACTAAAATAATGCTAAAAGTAATAATTATTGTATATCTGAAACTAGAATTTCGCAGTGAATATCGCAGATAGTGCGATATTATTGGACATTGAGATATTGGCAGCAGCGGCCGTTGTTGGTTTCTTGTATATAATATGAACAATATACGTTACAATTCGTAATGGGCCCAAAATAAAATGACTCCTTTCATAAAGCAATATTTTAGTTTTTCCTTCTTTAAACTTTCTCCATGTTTTCAATTTTGAATTTGTGATATTCGATCCTGGTACATATTTATCATTTGTGATAGATATAATGAAATTATACCAAACGCTTTTTCACTCAAACTTGTCATGTAAAAATAATATTTAGCTAATACTGCTGGCAGTAATTTCACCGTGTAGGTCAGCCATTCTCAAAGTGTGTTCCGCGGAACCCTAGGCTAAAATACCGCAAAAAATACCTACCAAAGGGAGATTATAAGGTTACATCTAAATATTCCAACTAAATATTACGTAATATTACTTTGCAATATGATTATTCATAAATACATAAAAATCAGTTTTTTATAATTATATTAAGGTTTTTCTTTCACCAAAAAAGTTTGAGAACCGCATGTTTTCCCCAACAATTGTTGCTGCAGACTAATTGCGAATACTGGAAAGGATCGTTCGGATGTATGTTGATAAAATTAGACTTAAGACTCCAATAAAAATAAGTGGCCATTTAAAAAAAAACATGTACATAGACAAGTATATTGTAATCCATTAGGATAAGTCGTGCGAAATTGAATTGTGTGATATTTGAAAAAAAAAAAATAATTAATGCACATATTAAAACTTCGGTTATAGAGGTTTCACTGTAATTCTTTTGATAATCTATATTTTCAGTGCTTTCTTTCGGATTGTAATTAAACAAAATTGGCTGTGCCACATTCTTATTATTCTTATTATTATTATATAGTTTAGATATCGAAATATATATATATATATATATATTAATAAAAAAATATATAAATTGTTTGAACTGTGATGGTTGAGAGGAAACAGTTTGCATTGTAATAATAAGAAATAATATTTACCGATTGCACTATACACAAGTTAATCTCTAAAACAGCCTATCCGAATATATTTATCCTTGGTTATACGCGTTAATATTTTAAACGGAGATTTGTGTATCGTGCAACCGGCTCTTAGTGATCACACCTTTGTTTTGTTGAGCGAAACAGCCTTACATATAGGATTTAATAAACTGGTTTTGAATTGATAAAGCGCCTGTACATTGGTACTAACTGTTGTTTTGTGAGATTCCAATTGGTTACAGTTGCTTTATATATTTATGTATTAATGGTTTATATTCGAATGTGCGGATCAGTTTATTAAATATAAAATTTTAGTATATTATTATTATTGTTATCTTTTGGTAGTGGGAATTGTTTTTTCATTAATAAATTGGGGGATAAATCGATAATTATTAGACTGTAGTTACGGGTGTTGAAATACTAACCCCCCTTTTTTAAGTTACCATGAAGGCGTACACAGTGAGGTGCTGTTTCGGCTCAATGTATTAAGTTTTGCTGTATCTTACACTTGGTCGCTAAATTACAGGGACACTACCTTTTGTCTAAGAAGTCAGTGAGAGGCTGTGATCTTTTGTTGTTCTTGTCCTGATATTCACAAAACAGGTCCTCCTAATCTGAGGTCATACATTATGTATGTATTTAATTTCAATTGTATTGTCTCTATAATTTTGTTTCCAAGTGTAAATGTTAGATGTATGTGTTTTTCTATGTAACGGTTAATTGAGATGTCAATTAATATTGAAGTAATGAACGTTGTGTGCTAGTCACTAGTGACTTTTTGAAGACCAAGCTGAAGCTTATTGATTACAGCTGCCATCGACAATTAGTCTTATTTCGATACATGATAGATTTAGCCACATGTCGAAGGAAGCTGTATTTTAAATCGCGTGAATACTGTACATTTATACAGAGTGGGGCACGGGAATCTCCCACATTTCAGAAGGTTTGTTAAATATAAAAAAATATGCCTGAAAGGTTTTGTACATTTTCACGTCCAAGACAAAATTGTATTCTGTTCGGTAACACTTGCGGACGAGATTGTGAGTTTTTGTTGAAATGTGGGAGATTCCCACGCCCCACTCTGTACCTACTATATATTGTTTATCCGTCTCTATATACACAAGATTTTGTAAATATTGTTTTTTTATATTAAAAAAAATACCTATCTGATTATTTTAAAATGTAATAGTTAGTTACTCGGTGGCTCTTTTGAGTTTTTTTTTTAATTATCTGTCAATAAATTTTATTACCCAGTGCGTGGTTTATTGTCCTGGGACACAGTGGGGGCGACTCCTATTGTAAAGCCGCGTCTCCTGGGCGTGTTTTTTCGAAACATTACACAAAAACATCGAAACATTGGGGCGTGGCCGTACACATTTATGTATTCATACAGAATGTTTTTGTTTTCCGTGGCCGACGGAAAACATTCCCCGCGCGGGTAGTGGGGAAGGGTTTGTTTCATTTCTTGACGACTTTCTTAAAATTACGAGGCCTTAAATATGGCCTAACCCGAAATCGATGTTTTCTGCCTAAACTGCATCTACAATAGCTAAAAATCGTCAGAACTCATGATGACTTTTAAAACAAAAACACAGAAATATTCTCCCGCAGGAGACGGTTTGTGTATGAAAACAAATGTTTTTGTTTCGATGTTTTTGTGTAATGTTTCGAAAAAACACGCGCAGGAGACGCGCCTTAACAATGTAATCCCATGTATTTCAGACGTCAACTGTTTCGTATAAATAATGTACGAAGGTCGAAAAGTTAATTTGTTATTATTATTATTATTATGTTTATTTACTTTTATCTTCCTTTCTTTATAGTACAGGGTGTTTGAGATTTAGATGCATTCGTTTTTGGTTTCTCTTTAAATGTCGGTGCTATTTCGATTTGTTTTGTTTTTGGACTCGCAAAATTTTTTTCGTTTTGTCTTATGAAGGCAGCTCTCAAAATTGAACTGTTGATGTTTCAACGAGTGCATCGAACGACAATGCAATGTTGTTACGTGTTTGTGTGACTGTTAATTCCGATGTTACGTAGCTATATTTATAATGCAGTTTAAACTCTATTTAACACCACTTTGTATATGAAAAACTCCGTATTACGTAAATTACACTCTATGTAGCATCACATCCACTCTACATAAAAACAAGACTTCATTATTAAGTAATAAACAGTACTTTTTATTATTGATAGCCCAGCATGTGACCACACTCCGCCTGATGTTAAGCTAGAGTGCGGTCCATGAGCATAGACAACTGTTACCACAGACACTATGCCGGCTTGAGGAGACGAATGTGCTCTGTCCAAATTGACAGGGCACACTCCTCTCGTTATTCCGGCTACTTTCTAAGTTGCAGAAATTAATAAAACCTGCAGCTGTGTGCGTTCTTTATACTTTGTTAGTAAATATATGTGTTATAATAGTAAAAAAAATCAAATTTTCTTCTCTCCATTTAACGACAACTCTCAATAACGCTGTAATATCTCTTAAGCGTTGTTATATAGAGTTTAATTCAGTATCAAAATTTAGTTACGTCTATGTCGGGCTTAATGTGCAAGGAGGCGTGAAATGACTAATAAAAATACGTTATTTTGTTGTAAATAAAATTGTTTTACTCTTTTTTTTTGTACAATATGTTTAATGTTAGTTGTGTGAGGGGATTGACTCGCCTCATGTGGAATTTCAAATGTTATTGGACCTCGAGGTTTCTGTTCTAGATCTTGAGTTGGTAGAATGGAAGTTAAAAAAAAAAAACAAACGAAAATAGTAAATAAAAAGTTGGACAATATTTCTTTTGTTTTATTTTGGTACATCGAAGACAATGTAAGACCGTTGGGGTAAATTAAATATACTAGAGAGGACCATTGTGATCAAAGTTGTTGTTCTATGAAGATTAGTTCAATGGACCAATATAATGTGGTATACCTATCTATTAAAGTTTTTGTAGATATAGAAAGGGAAACGATTGTGGAGTCGTGAACGACAAAGCAGATATCTGTATCCCTTTCTTACATGCCTATACTTCGACATAAGGATATAGTTATCTCTTTCTAATGATTGTTTATTCCAGTCCAACGTACAGTGTGTTCTATCTGGTTTATAAGAAAATATCGCACAAATTGAGTTTATGTCTTCTCTAGTTTATTTAACTCATCGCTTGAGGTAAGAATTATATTTAAGTAAAACATTTTATTGTGACTCCTCATTGCTAAAAGCACGATAAACCAAGACGGTTGCTAAGCCTTCAATAAGAGGCCACAAGGCTTTTATGACGCATTTACATTACATTTAGGCTTTGCGGTTTACTTAATCCGAAATTTTACATACTTTAATAAAAATAACGTTTTTATATATTCACAAATTGTAATAAAAATAGTGAAATTCTATTAAAATAAATCGTGGTAATAAAACATTACGAAATAATATTAGCAGTGCGTTTTATTGGAACAATAAAATATATTTTCTGTAAACAATATATTGTTACAAATTTATAAGAAAACAATGAACTACGCTCATTTTATAATATTACAAATCATTTTGGTAATTATTCATTATTTTTGTAACGCTGTGGGAGCACCTGTACTGACAAGGTTTCGTAAGTGGTAGAACCATGGATGTAGCCACGGTGGGGCAGTGTGGAGCCTAAAAAACTTAATTATCTAGGTACTAACTTCAATATTTAATATCCGTAAGAAAGTTCACACTCGACAGTCGATATCGACACAAAAGAAATTAACCGGGGTAAATAGTTTGATAGTTAGTTAGTTTTAGACTGCTGCCCCACCCTGAGCCCATGGCTGGCTACGCCCATGGCTAGAACCACTCCATTTGAGTTTAGTACGATAGGAAAAATACTAAATTCTACCTTAAATTATAAGTTTAGGGCAATCGAATGCCATATCATATTAAGATATGACATTTTATTGGCCTAAACTTACGTGTTTTTAGTTTAAATTCATGATTATTTCTATTGTAATGATTCCTAATTTTACAGGAGAACAGAATTGTCTAATTAAAATACTTCACCACGAACCATCGACAATTTTTCAAAACTTTTTTTCTTAAATTTGTTCCTTAGAAAATAAATTCTGTAATAAATTTGAAAAAATCACCTCATGTTTAGTTTATTTATACGACAGATATGCCTGAGTAAGATAGTTACGTCACGGCAGTTACGACCCATGAAGGTAAAGGATAATGAAGTAAGTCCAGATGAGAAGCCAGATCCAAGATACAGCGATCCAGAAGATAATACAATTCCAGAACGGAAGCCTTCAGGTGCGTATTGATTATAAGTAGACTGCGGGGCTACTCAGGCGCACTTACGTAATCATTCACGAAATTACGGATTTGACAAGCCACACAATGCTTATTTTAAGGACATTTGACAGGAATTTTTACGGGCTTATATGTCAAAATACACGTAAGCTACAGAAGTGACGGCCGTATCATGAAACTTCGGATATGCCTGAGTAGCCCCCCTGATGTGAGATGAGAAAACTATCACGGAGTCAAACTTGCAGACTTTTGAGTTACCTTAATCGCGTATCTTTGGTAGGATCATGTCGGGTTCCCTTAGAGTTTAGACGGTGCATTAAAATCAAATTTTATTAAAATGTCATTTTCAGATAACAGTGAAACTCAAGGCTATTATAAAACTACATGTAAGTATTTCGTGAAATGAAAAATAATTGAAGCCTCTTCCATATTGTCTAGTTAACGATCGCATGTGAAAATTACGATTTTTTACGGTTTTCAGGGTTTCCGACAACACGGTGTACTTTATCCGGAAAAAGTAAGCTTATATTACTATTAAAATCATAAATCACAAATTACTTTTTATAATACTATACTTAATATATTTTTATGTATAGAGCGAAATCTATCGGTGACAAGCAGAACTAAAAAACGTTCCACACAAAATAAACATTTACGAAACTATCAAAGCCATTGGCTACTGTTTCCATATTTGCTTTTGATAGTAATTGTTTGCGTAAATGAATCGTTAAAATAGTTTAAATATATAAATCATTAAATTTTATTAAATATGAAGTTTCCATTCCTACTTACTATTATTAATTGTTTGACACCAAAAAGAGAACAAAAAATCAGATCGCGGACACATACCATACCTCGAAGTGGACGAACTTCCGAACAAATATGTAACGTATATATTTCATTTCAGACGGAGGTGATGATAATCAAAGGCCAGATTACGGAAAAGGTATTGACGATGCATTTTTATTGATTTTTAAGTCGAACGTATTCCTGTCTACAATGTTGCTTAAATTTACATTCATTCCATATAAGCATATAAAAACAATGACATCTAGTATGTCTAAGAAACATTAGACAAAAACATTCATTGGGGCGTCAACACAATGTTTTTTTTTGTGTAATGTTTCGAAGAAACACGCGCAGGAGACGCGGCTTAAGACAGTAATTCTCAACGTTTTTTTTTGTTGCGGCATGCTTTTAGAATTTCGTGGTTGACAATCACTGGTCTAAGAGAAAATATCTAAATTCCAGATTCGACAATAGACGACAAAAACCCCCACATGGGTGACGCGGACCATTACATCGATGACCAGAGGAAGAAGTAAACTTTAAAGCGATGCATTATATTTCATGTGTTTTCTTTAGCGTATTAAAGAAAAACTGTAAAAGTCATTTTGTTTTCAATTTAACACTTTTACTACCACTAACATGCTTAACTAACTATACTACTAACTATTCATATTACACGTTAGATGAATATCTTACTGATAAAAAAGCTTGGACATAATCTATGTCATTTTATGTTTACCCTTAGGTATACAATAGGATGACAATGCCCCTATACAGCAGCTATTCTTCTACGTCATAGTAGATTTATTATATATTATTATTACATTAGTATGTAAGTGGACAATGCCAGTATACAGCAGCTAAATTAAATTAATAAATTTATTTCATTTGTATATATATTTGTATTGGAGCCCATTTACTAAAAGTAAATAAATAAAATAAAATAAAAATTCATTTTTAGCTTAATTTAAGAATTTCAACGTATTTTTAATGAACAAGTCCTACTATTCAATCGGTGAATTCATGAGTGACATTTTGTAAGTTTAAATTTAATTTGGCATTATTTAGCATTTCAGGTTGACATAGTAAAATTTAACTGTATGAATTATTCGCATGCCACATACATTATGTAAAATATGGGATACTACTAAGTACTAACCATATTTATGGCAAATAAATGAATTTGAATTTTTAATATTGCCCCCAAAATGCATCTTTGTTCATTATTATGGATATTATATTTGGTTGATTTATTTTGGGACATAATAAAAAGAAATCAACTAATCAATGCTATAAGTTTTATTTTGAATTTTTATAAAAGTACCGTTTCTGTTTGTTTCGATGACAATGTTGCCTGTGAAGTTGGAATATTCTTTTATTGGTTTATTTATTGATGATATCTTCGGGTGTGGTGGCAGCTGCAAGAGTGGGGGGATCGTTGGGGAAGTTGTTTTCGGATTTGGTGCAAGTTGAAATCTTTTTTTATGATTTCTGTTCCTTCCTGTAAAATAAAAGACAATAATACTAAGCCTAGACTGCAAACTGTTCTTTTTGACTGAGCAAATACCACTAATATAACCATAGAGAAATACCCATAACCTAGTTCTTTACTCTATGGCTACTGCAGAGACATCACTTATCTCAATTGCGTACTATTCATCTTAGGTTCTTCTCTCGTCTCGATAAAAGTTTTTTTTAAAGATGTGAATTAATCATAATTTCTTATTGAACTGTTGCCCGAAAACATTGGCAGAATTGTCTTTAATAGACATCTCAAGCCATTAATACAGAAAAAGAAGATCTTCCGTCTCTTTCAAGACGATAAACGCTGCTTTTCAAATTCATTCAAATAAAAACCTGCTTAATTTAAGAGTACCTATATATAATAATACAAATATATGTGTATATAGTACCGCCATAACTAACTATATACGATGTCCTCGTGTTCTTCTGAATCTTTATATAAAATCTTTCCTGTGAACAAAGAATGCAGTTAGAGCGTTGTTCTTAGCTCATAGAAGGCCACAGCAGAACTAAGATTGACTCACGTTCTATTTGTTGTTTCTGCAGATTGGCAAAATACTCGGACAAACTCTCAATCCTGTCGTCAACATCCACGCCTATTGAATAAATAGTTCATTGTATTGAGGGTAAATATCTAGCAAATAGCACAACAGTTCTTCTTTCGTCTCGATAAAAGTTTTTTTTAAGATGTGAATAATCATAATTTCTTATTGAACTGTTGCCCGAAAACATTCGCAGAATTGTCTTTAATAGACATCTGAGGTCATTAATAGAAGAAGAAGAAGATCTTCCGTCTCTTTCAAGACAATAAACGCTGCTTTTCAAATTCATTTAAATAAAAACCTGTTTATTTTAAGAGTACCTATATAATAATACAAATATATGTGTATATAGTACCGCCATAACTAACTATAAACGATGTCCTCGTGTTCTTCTGAATCTTTATATAAAATCTTTCCTGTGAACAAAGAATGCAGTTAGAGCGCGTTCTTAGCTCATAGAAGGCCACAGCAGAACTAAGATTGACTCACGTTCTATTTGTTGTTTCTGCAGATTGGTAAAATACTCGGACAAACTTTCAATCCTGTCATCAACATCCACGCCTGTTAAATAAATAATTATTCATTGTAGTACTTAATTCTACATTCCGACCACACCACTAGATGTGTAGTATGCACTTGTCATCAAGATAGATGACTATCTTGATGACAAGTTTTATTTTCATTGCATTAATTTTAAAGATGCTTAATTTACAGTTGGGAAAGAATGTACCTACAAAGCCGCGTCTCCTGCGCGTGTTTTTTTTTAAAACATTACACAAAAACACCGAAACATTGGGGCGTGGCTACACAATTTTTCACAAACATTTTCCTGCAGGACTGTTTGTGTATGAAAACAAATGTTTTTGTTTCATGTTTTTTGTGTAATGTTTTAATACTAACATTATATTGTAGAGGCTATGATTGGCGCGTTTATTGTGATTTCTTCTCGTCGTATGCCTTTCCGTAGATTTTAACTATTAGCAAGGGCCTAGAGAGAATATACGAAATGAAGATTTTTGATTTTGATCCCGTACTAGGCCATTCTCTCAAACGCGAGACACGTAAATTAATATATATATACTGTATTTTATTTTATTGATATGGACTCGTAATTTTAGTGTTTTATTTGCATGTAATTGTATACCCGAATGTATATATATAACAGGATATTTACCTAAGAATTTGTGCCTTTTCGCCACTGAAAAAGAAGCATATTACAGCATTTGAGCTAATATTAACTAGCTAATACAGCTGGTGTTTGCAATTATGCTATACTTACAAAGATCTGCAACGTCTACTCCTACTGAGTTGACATCGTTGTCTAAAACAAGAGAAAGTAAGTTAAAAACAACTGAAACATAGAACACTCAAGACCTGGAAATTGGGTATATAGTGTAAGTAGTATATGTCTGTAATGACAAACAAGGTTTATTTAATGTAAAAACAACTAGTTTATGAACTTAGTGAACAAATGGTTAATTTTATAAATGATTATTGTGTATTTCATGAGATGGAGAGATGGAGACAGATAGATATATATAATATATATACATATATCTTACCTTCAAAGCCTTCTCTTGTTGACGTTTTATCTAATAAATAAAATAAAATATTTAATAGCCAATTTGAAAGAATTCAAAGCGCACAGAAATAACTGAAATTTGTACGTAAAATATCAGCTTTTAAATAAACAAGAAGAATTTGGTTTTCATTTAAGTAATTGTCATAACTTGATTTATTGGTGTACAATAAACTAGTGTTTGAGCTTGGCTTACTAGAAGGACTTTTTTTGACTGAATTTAATGTTTTATAGGTAGCTATATATTTATATATTTTATATACATATATTTTATACATATATGTTATTAATATAACATTAATTATTGTAACTACTGTGCTATCTGATTTAAATTCAGTTTTTTTAAATATTAGTTTCTTGTGGTATTCGTCTCGCCATACGCCTTTCCGAAGTCTAACGATGAGTAAGTGCACGCCTTTAGTGCCTATGCTAATAAACGATTTTCATTTCATTTCATTTCATTTCATTACAACACTCAAACCAGCTCATCTAGACGACGCCATTTTCCCAAGCCGAATAGTGAGCCCAAAACCACTATCAATTGACATAGTGATGTCCTACATAAAATTTAGCAAATCGACTCAAGCGCACACGACTCAACACTTGAGAGATTGTGTTATTTACTGTCAACTTTTACAACTATGGTCGATTCAATATTTTGGTGATTGGAATCAAACCTGAGAATGTAGTATTGCAATAAATATTTACCTTTTGGGGCGCCTACAATATAAATATAAAAATTAGAAATTGTAAAACAATTATTTTATTAAATGAATATTAACAAGCGTGTAAATATTATACAGTGTAAAACAATTATATCACTACTAAAAAAAGACAAAAAACAAGATGGCCGACCCGGCTCACCACTCCCGGAAGTCGTTAAAATTGTTGTAGTGTTACAAAATTACAAAGATTGTATTCGAGAAAAACTAAATATACATATTTCGTATTGAAACTTACCCAAAATACAGACTGAACAAAAATCTACAAACACAATAAAAATTAAACATCTAAGTTATTTAGGGATAGCTTGTGGTTTAGTTTTAACGGATACATAAGCCGGAATATGTACGCATGGAAATATTTTCTAACTCACCTCTTGCTTCTAAAAAGAAGAATTAATAAATAATAATATATATATATATATTATATATATATATATATATATATATATAACTTACCCGATGGAGCTAAAACAATCGAATGACATATTTTTTACTTACCCGATGGAAACATTAGACAAAAACATCGAACATTGTGTAGGCCACGCCCCAATGTTCGATGTTTTTAAGACAATTAACCTTCGATGCTTCGGAAACTTTGCAGACATTATTCTTTTTTTTTTCTTAAATAGTCTAAACTATTTAAATCTTAAATTTTGTGGCAAGAATACACCCTCTTTTAAGTATTTATATTTAAAATAAAAAATCAAAAGCGACACACAATTGTTTATCTGCTAATTGTTTATCACTAGGTATGTATACTATTTTAAGCGGGCTTTATGTCTGCCATTACTCTTCTTTTTCTGAATCCATCTATTAGTTAGTATCTTCTTACTTTTCCCTTCCTTCTGATCTACCAACTCCCATACTTTGTTATCTTCCAGAGATTTCTTTTCAGACTTAATCGCTTTAATCCAGTCATCCTTTTCTGGACCCATTTCAGCATCTTCGAATGACAAGTATGTATAATAGTCTTCAAATTTATCAGGCAATCTTCTATATCTATGTGATCTTCTAATTTTAGTTGGCGATTTTTCTCCAGAGTTACACTCTTCTTCTGAGTTATCATCTTCCGTTAAGTTATCTTCTTGTGCTAATTGGAAAGTATCATCAGAGCAAGCATTTTCTACAGTATTATTTATTTCTTCTGATATATCTTCAATTTTAGTACTTTTGTTCCTTTCTAAATTATTATTGGTTATATTTTCATCATCTATGTTAATTTTTAAAAGTATTTTATCATTATTTGGTTTTACAAATGTAACATCTCTTCTTATTACAATTTTTCTTACTTTCTCATCCCAGAGTCTGTATCCTGTAGGGGCATAGCCTACCATTACGAGTTTTTCAGATCTCATATCAAGCTTTTTAAGGGGTATGAGCTTTTTGGCATATACTTCTGCACCAAACATTTTTATATTTTTTACGTCAGGTTTTAAACCAGTCCATTTTTCTATTGGAGTTTTTGTTTGATCTTCTTTTGGTATTCTATTAATTAAATATGTGGCTGAATATACTGCTTCACCCCACATATCTTTATTTAATTGTGATTGATATAATAAGGCTCTTACTTTTTCCATTAGAGTACGGTTGAACCGTTCAGCCTTACCATTCTGTTGAGGTGTGTATATTACTGTATAATCTATTTTAACGCCTTTTTGTTTACACCATTCTTTTAATCTTCTATCTTGATATTCACCTCCATTGTACCTTATGGCGACATTGAAGTGATGAAAAAAGAATGCATAGATCATGTTCAGAAGCGAATGGGTAAACGACTAAGAGAGTGTGTAAACAAAACTACAACTGAAATTACTGATAAAAATGGAAAGAAACGACAGAAAAAGGTACTTGCTGGAAAGGGTAAACTGATTGGTAAAATCATCGATAAATTAACTGTGTATTATGGCTTAGCGATAAGAAGACACTGTGATTCTGTTGAAAATATGTCTAATGCCATTTGGGCTTCTTATTATCATAATTGCTCCACTGACGACAATCCTCAACATGATAAATGCCCGACTGGAGAAGACTCGTGGTGTTCTTGGCAGAAAGCGCGAGCCTTGAACACATTATCAAGCTACAAACATGATTATCAACCCTTACCACCTGATGTTGCTGAAGCTATACTTCCAATTTACACAGATCTGAGTAATGAAAAATTATTAGAAAGATGCGTTGGTGGTTTCACGCAAAACAATAATGAAAGTTATAATCAGCTCCTGTGGCTTTAAGATCGTTGAAATTGCTGCTTATCTGGCTGCCGGCATATTCAATGAAGGAAAAACATCTCTTCTATATTTCATGAACGCACTGGGACTATCACTTGGGCCTAATGCCCATGCCTACGTAGAAAAAGAGGACGCAGAGCGCATCTCGATTTCTGGCGCAAGAGCGCAAGGGAAAATTCAAAGATGTCAAAACAATTATTTGTCGATGCGACATCAAGGTAGGTTAGTAACTATTGTCAAAATATTTAAAATTAAATTAATACATAAATCATTTAGCGTTTTTAAAAAATACATACTTATACCATTGAGATTTAAATTAATTCTAAAACCTAGTGAAATATATATTATGGAATAAAATATATATCACATATAACACAGGGTATTATAAAGATAATATGTCAATTAATACACATTTATAGATTTAAGATTTTTTTGACATGAGGGTTTACTTGTGAATTAAAAATGCCTGAATACTCGATATTGGCAGAATTATCTTTAATAGACATTTGAAGCCATTAATGAAAGAAGAAGAAGAGGACTTTTACGTATAGATATTTGACTCGAACATGGCCGTAGCCAGCCATGGGCTCAGGGTGGAGCAAGCAGTCTAAAATAATATGACCCCGGTTAAATTTTCATAAAAAAAGTTTACACCCGCACCCTATAGCACGATGTGTTTGTATGTATAATTCGAATTATCCAAAACAATTAAGTTTATATAAGATAATTAAGTTTATTAGGTTTGATTTGGTACCTTACAGGTCAGAGTCAGGGTGGGACAAGCGCCCCACCCTGCCCCACCGTGGCTAAGCCCATGGACTCGAACCTTCTGGGTATCGAACTAACACGCTATCCACTGTATAAACAAGATTCTTGACTAGTCCACATCTTGCTACACAAGGACTAGCATTTAAAACAAATATCAAACAACAAAGCATCAAAATTCCACAAACAATAACAATTGGGAACATAAATGACGTCACATTGTTTCGTATTATACAATTCAAATTATTGGACACGCGTAATAGGCATTCAGTATTTCCACGCAGAATGCAATGACGAAAATAAAGCTCAACTTCCACCTATTCATAGAAAAGCGAATTTATACGCAAAATTAGTGTCACCATGTTCTCCAGTGAAATGGGACATTTGTCTTGATTATAACAATAAATCGCACTGTTTTATGTGCCTACATATAATCAGGCACATAATTCTTAGTTAGGAACGCAGATTTTGTTTTGTTAATTTGAATAAAAGGTTTTGTAAATTATCAAATCAACGTAGTCATCAAATAAAAACTTAATATTATAAATCAATATCAAAATGCGTTCCAATTCTTATTTCAAAAATTATCTGTTCATTTGTTTAATGTTGCATCTGCCAAATAATAAATTTGTTTTTGGTTTTGGAATGCTTTATTGTCACCCTACGAATTCATTCAGGAGGTTTTGGTTAGCTTGCAATTAGTAGAGCGTGAAATATATCTATTTTATGACATTATATTGTTTTGAAATGTAGATTATAATAGAATTTCTAGCTCGAATTGCAAAGTTATATTTTATAATATTCAATTAATTTATTACGCATTCATGTTTTACTCCGAATGCTTAATGCGAAAATATATCAATAATTATTGGTAAATATTATATTCAATTGTTTTTTTTTTGGTTTTTATTAAAATCTTTTATAATGTCAACAAAATCCTCATGAATGAAATCTCATGAAAGCTCTACTTTAATAATAACAGTTGCCGCTATCTTTAATATCAGGTTGACAGGACAACTCTTGTTGCTAGTTGGTTAACAAAATAAATTAAAAAAAAACGTTTATTTTATTAGAAGTTACTAAGGTATCAGATGATTACAAAAATTACTAAAACATATAACTATATTACTATAGTTTCCAACTGACTACAGTTTCAGCTGTTTGGAACTATATTGATTCATTTCTCTTGAAACGATCTCTGATACTTATTTAATGACTCAAAAACGAGCGAAGCCGCGTGTAAAAGCTAGTTAATGATAAATGACATCGGCATTACTCACAAAATTGCTAATAAATAACTCAGTCAGACGTTTTCGAGGATTTTTATATAATTTTAGTAAGAAGATAATAGCATTAAAACATATGTAAGCAAAACTTATCTATTACAGAAAGGAAATAAAGTGGAAATTTGATGAGGATCGTAATGGTGGACTCGTGGGTAACGAGGCGATGCGGCAACGACCCATGAATTATGAAATTAATTAAACTATTTGGATATGGTTTTCTAGTTTACTATACTACATTTTTGGATGTGGCATTTTATAGTAATATTGTTTATTGAATTGCGTGTGAAACATTATTATATTCGAATTTAATTAGTTTATTACCAAAATATGCGTGGTTTGAGTGTCGTGGTATTTAGCAAGGCAACAATGTTAGTCATTAACATTATACTACATAATAAAGAATGTCGGTATAGATAATTTAATTGAATATTCAACCAAATATAGTAACCATTTATCTATCACTTATTGAGATGTATTAGAGATATTTTAAAAGAATGCATAAGAGCATTTTTGAAATGAAATGAAATGAAAATCGTTTATTAGCATAGTTACTAAAGGCGTGCGCTTGCTCATCGTTAGACTCTAGCATGGCTTCGGAAAGGCGTATGACGAGAAGAAGACCACAAGGAACTTGTTTTGCGTTCAACAGTACAAATACTATACTAGTTTAAAATTGAGCCGTAGTTATGGTGGCTGCAATGGTTTAAAATAAAATTAATTATAGTAATTTATAATAAATAGTATAGGTAGGTATCCATTTTAAAATTAGTTTTTTACATTGAAGTAAAAATGTTGTTTTTTTTTCTATAGATATTTAAGCACCTAGTACATTTAGCAGTGTGCTTAAGCATCCGTGTAATGTGATGAACTCATGATGGTTTTCTTCACAAATTCTGCGGAATTTTTATGACAAAAATTTCATTAGCGTTCTCTTCCATTTTTCACATTAAGAAACGGGATTACAAACAAAATGGGCTCGACATCAAAAAATATGTAAAATGTTTGCTTTTTTTTCACATGAAAATAAATTCTAGATGTAAATTTGTTTTTAATATTTACTATTTACCGAATAGAAGTTTATATAACTACACCAACCATTCTCAAAGTGGTGTTCCGTGGAACCCTAGGGCTAAAATACTGCAAAAAATACCTACCAAAGGGAGATTATAAGGTTACATCTAAATATTCCAACTAAATATTACGTAATATTACATTGCAATATGATTATTCATAAATACATATAAATCAGTTTTTTATAATTATACTAGCTGGCCCGGCGAACTTTGTTCCGCCTTAGAAGCAATAAATAAACAATTTTGGATTTAATTAAGTTCAATTTTTATTAGAAAAAACAAATAAAAAAATCAAGTATTTTAATGATTCTTTATTATTCATGTTTTTTGTTGCATAGGTTGCACTCTTTAGTTAACCACCTTGGTACATACGACATTTTTTGTTTTATTATCAAGCGCAAGAACAAACAACGCAGATGGTCTTCCGACCCATGAACATGCCACATATATGATGATTTGACTTGATGACTTGGCATTGCCAACCGAGCCGTTTCACGGGCTGCCTCGCTTTGCTCTTGTGATTGTAAAGCACGAAGTCAAGCCATATTAACGCGGCGTTCTTCACGGGCGATTCCTTGTTCTTCCTCAGTCCTTTCATTCACAATGTTTCGTATCCTTCTTGCATTACTGCTTTGTCAGGAAAGATTCGATCGTCTCGGTCGCGTCATTATTAATGATGATCATTGACATCGCCCTTACCTCGTTTTGATCCACAACTATAATAGGAATCATTCTTCGGCTTCTTGTTGTTACTCACAGTATCGTTTTTCGTTTCCTAACTGTTATCGTTACGAATCATCGTTGTTCTCATCGTTTCCCTTCGCCTAAGTTGATCAGAAATTGTTTCCGTTTGATTACTCCATTGTTCATTTCAACTTGATAGGAGTAAGGCCCGGTGCGTTTTGATGTAATCCCTGGTTCAGAGCCTTTCCCTTTAGATTTGTTAACCCAGACCATGTCTCCAATCGAATATTCTGGCGGAATAGTTTCTTTAACTGATGGCCTGAGTTCCTGGAATAACCCAGCTCTTTCAAGATCTTCCTTAACGCTTGGCTTAAGAAGATCAAACGTAGTGCGCATTTATCTTCCAAACAACATTTCACTTAGTTGGTATCATTACCTTAGTTGGCGAATCTTTTTTATTCACTGGATACGTTTGGTTGCTTTCATTGTCGCTAGATTCGCTAGACGTGTTGTGTCGTGCTAGGCGTCTCGTTCGAAACTGTTTATGCGTTGCTTTGCCGCTACTAATGCACACTTTTGAGAAGTGGTTGTTCGTCCCGCATAACCCACAGCGTTTGCCTCTGGCTGGACATTCCTCTAAATTATCGTGATAGTCTCCAAGGGTGTACCCGAATTCGCAATAACCAGCAAGGCTACGTAGTTGTGAAGAAAACTGGTAGATTGTTTCACCTTCTTCCCGATGTCTTGTTCCAAAACACACTTTTACCGAGAGTAGGTACGTACGTTTTCTTGCCATAATAATTGTTCAATACAATAATCCCAGTCTTCATTGTAGAGGTTGAAAACATCGAACTTAAACTTGCCGATCGACATCGTTATTTGCATTATTAATAAAATATAAATGCAGTTTTAACATGAAAAGCTGTTTATTTTCAACCACAATGACATAAGTGACAATTGTATTTTAATTATGTAACAATTTTTATTCCCTTTGACATATTATGTCACGCCACACGGGAACTCGGTCGAACGGGATAAAAAGTATCCTATCTCCGTTTCCTGGTTCTAAGCTACCTCCTCACCAATTTTCAGCCAAATCAGTTCAGCCGTTCTTGAGTTATAAATAGTGCCACTAACACGATTTTCCTCTATATCCAACGGGATAAAAAGTATCCTAAAGCCTTCCCCCGGCCCTAAGCTACATCCCCACCAATTTGCAGCCAAATCGGTTCGGCCGTTCTCGAGTTATAATTAGTGTAACTAACACAACTTCCTTTTATATATATAGATTAAGGCTTTTTCCTTCGCCAAAAAGTTTGAGAACCGCTGAACTACCTTAAAACAACATTATCTAGCGTGTCTCACTGTGTGCCTTTATTTCAATTTAAAGGGATTTTCGTTCGGCTTTCTTTAATAGTTAGAAAGAATTACGAGTCCATAATAATAATTGCATTGAATACTAGAAATAAGAAAATGAAATAACCCGATTGTGGGTCGGCATACGTCCTACATTCTACATTGAAACGGGTTTGGCATTTGTTTTAAGTACGTCTACAACATGACGCCTAGGTATATAGTTGCTAATGTTATGTGTGTGGTGTTATATTATAGTTTGCATTAATAATGTATAGTATAATTTATTAGTACGTGTCTATATTTGGTAATGATTGTTTATTAAGTTAATCAGATAAGTTCCTTCAATAACTCATTAATATTTTATAATAGGCTTCACTCTTGTTTGCCATTAGCTTTAAGTCATTAACGAAGTGGACTTTGTAAATCATTAATAAGTGGACTTTACAACTCATTTACAAAAAGGGTATATAAACGGTCCACAAGACTCAATATAGAGATTTGATATACAACTCTTGACTAGAGAGAACGCTGGTAGTTTTAAGCAATAAATAAATCTTTATATCAAAAAGTGAAGTTTTGCTCTCGCCATCTAACACTAAACTATATTTTCAGTAATGTCAACAAATAAACCAAATTTAAAAATAGAATTAATGTTCATAATTACATTTAGTAATACGATTACTTCGGATTATATTGTCGCTTAACCTTTAACTGGGTCTCAAAGACCGCACGCAGTTTGTAATTTACGTGTTAATTTAAAACAAAATGTGCCTTTAAATTGCTTAAACTAATATACTAATCATAAGAAAACATTAAGCGGTACGTGGGACCACGCGTCCATGGAAGTGTGACAATAAAAAAACGTACACAGTTAAGGGTTAAGAGAAGAGAGTGACGTCACACAAACCAAAAAGATAAAGCATAAAATGTCTTTCCCAATTTAGTTGATGCAAATTCATCCTCTTCGAGTGCATAACACTTTATAATAATAATAACTCTTTATTGCACAAAATTAAAATACATTTAAAGAAAAGAAAAAAAAAGCAGCCTTATTACTGAGCAGTAATCTCTACCAGGCAACCAACCTTAGGGTAATAAATCAAGAAGAAATAGTAAGGTGCAAAAAAACAAAATAATTTATACAAATGAAATAATAAAGATATAAATAATACTAAATATATATTACAAAAAAAAATACATATATATATACTACTAAAATAAAAAATAAAAATAATAACACATTAAAATAACGCAGACAGTTTTACAGTGAGATATAGCGTTCATGCAATAACTTCTTAAAGACTGAGATATACTTTATACATACATATGTTTATACTATTCGAGTCATACATCGAGTTAGGAGATTGCTATTCAACAACTGCTCTCAAGGTTGGACCTGACGAAAAGCTCAATCTACAACGACGATGCAAACGAGCTTCAAAAAGGAATAGATACTTGCTAAATTGTTTTGAAAACGATTCTAATTTGAAAATGGTTATAAAAAAACGTTTTATAACAAAATTACGCTCGACTGTAGGTATTCTGAATTGACCCACATCACAATTTTATCTAGATTGTCAATTGTTTTGTTTTACCTCCGAGCTGGCGGTCTCTGTATCACTATCAATTTGTTTTTGTTATTTTAATTGTTTTGTTTTGTTTGATTGTTTAGTTTCATATAAATTCAAGTAAATAAATAAAATCTATTAACACGATACTGTTCCAGAGTATATTCTCATCTGGTTAAATCTGTAAAACTCTTCTTTCAAAGCACGTAACTGAAACACTTGTCAAGTCTCTGTCATCTGAATATCGAGTCCCGTAACTGTATCTCGCATAAATATAGAAAGAAACATTTTGTAAAATGCGATATTTGCAGCGGTTTTGACTGGGATTTTAAAAAAGGCAGGTGTGACCTTTGGACCTTCTTAATTTGGCATAGGGAAGCTACACTACACGAAGAAAGAATTATAAAAAAGTATATGTCAGATATGTCGAAAATGTCACTTGTGAAAATATATTACTGAAATGAAAGAACGTCTTTTCTTATGAAAATACATATAAATATAATATGACAATATCCGCTACACTACTGTTACCTGCAGTCTAGTTTAATACCTGAGATAGCATTATCATAAGCTAGTCTACTAAAACACAATACGGTTAATTATACAAACAAAACAATACAATACATCTATTCATAAACTATGTACAAAGTAGTAGTTATATAAACTGTAATACAAATCGGTAATACAAAAGTTTAAAGGCAAGAGTCAACGTAATTAGTTTTCAGTTTTGAATCAATCGACATTCGTTAAATAATGAACCCGTGTCAGGGTTTTAAAGGTTTTATTCCATGTATTCTGTTTATTATTTTAACGACTTTCAGTACTAAATTGTGCATTAAAATTTCCAATTAAGAAATGAAATGAAAATTGTTTATTACCATAGGCACTACAGGTAAGAAAATGTATTTAAAACTTGATTAACATTTGTTGAAAATACTTGTAAGGAAACGACATTTCATATTTGCCATGCTTCGCAGTGCCATAGTCTCTGGCCGTGTCGCGATTGTCTATGGACGTCTTGACACAACGCCACGTTAATGCATAGAAATACTTGAAATATCGTTTCTTTAATTTCAGGTAAGTAATTTTTAATGTTATACACAATCGTGTAATGTTAGTATAGTTAAATATTAATAAAAATACACTTTAATTTCAGTTATTGAAACTTTTGGTTTTATTTACAACGAAGAAAACAGCGTCTGCAAAAAAACTGCGCCTAGTGTCTTATATACTGTTAATAAAATTGTTCAAAATCATAAATATTTATTTCACATAAACCTGTTAGGATACGAGATTTCGGATAGGTATATGACTAGAAGAAATCACAAGAAACTTGCCAATTATAGCTTGTACAATAATATGTTAGTAGGTACCTACATTCTTGCTCAGCTTTATATTAAGCATCTTTAAAACAATAATACAGTTAATGTAAATAAAGTTATTAATTTCAAAAAAGAAAACCAAAAATTAAAAAAGTTATTATAAAAACAAAAAAATTGTCATTTTCGATGATTTTTTTAAAATAATTCGAAAAGTTATGCACCGAATTAAACTCAACAAAAACAAATCGATGTGTTTTTTTAATATCTACAACTTTATAATTTAACTTTTTCTGATCGGAGACATTGTTTTTTTTTTATTTAAAAAAAACCGTTTTTTTGAACTTTGAGAATTTTTTGGGTTAGGTTCGCCATTCCGGCGCGAGTTGCTCCACACAGATACTCATATTATTTTTTCTTTTTCTATACGACTATTTTTTTTTTGTCCGGGTTAGAATTTTTTTTTTTACATAGGACCAAAAGTTCATTGATTGGGACTATTTGGCAAATTTGTTATTTGAGGTAAAAATTTAAATTAATTTATTTACCATAAATATGGTTAGTAACATAGGTCTTAAAATAATGATAGTAGTATCATATATTTTACATAATGTATATGGCATGCAAATAATTCATATAATTAAATTTTACTATAATAGAAATGTCAACCTTAAATGCTAAATAATGTCAAATTAAATTGAAACCTACAAAATGTCATTCATAAATTCACCAATTGAATATTAGGACTTGTTCATTAAAAATACGTTGAGATTCTTTTTAAATATGTTAGAATTATCAATGTCTGTTATAACCCTAGGTAAATCGTTAAATAACCGAGCACACTCTTATAAAAAGCCCGTTATATTTTCATAAATTTTATTTATTTTTTTATTTATTTATTAGCAAATGGGCTCCAATAGAGCGCTTTTACTCGTCATCAATACATATACAAATATAAATGTAATAAATTTATTAATTTAATAATTATTAATTTGATTTAGCTGCTGTATACTGGCATTGTCCACTTACATACTAATGTCATAATAATATATAATAATACAATAGTCTTATGGTTAAAATTACCGACATAGTTAACAGATACCAGAATACATGCCTACTAGTAATTAGCAGTCGGAAGCAGAAAGTTTTGAATAACTCATGAAGCTGCCAAACCCTTTTCAATAAAGTATCTGATGTACCTCTGGAGATATTATTGTTTACTCTTTATTCGAACTGAATAAGGTACTTTAAAGAGTTGATAGTGTAACCCGTAGGTAGGAGGGGATTTGAAAGACATAATTATGTACATAAAAACATTTTTAAATTCAGGTACTGGGAACTATTGTTCTGCAATTTCTTGCTAAGGGTATTTCTATCTAATAAACAAATTCTTATTAACACTAGATTTACCAGGCCAGTCAAAATGACTGGTCACGCAAGATCAAATTAAAATTGTCACTGCGTGTAACATTTTCTTTAATTCTTCTAATCTTCTTTAATTTATAACAGAAGAATTAGTTTTATGAATTTTATATTATTTTATATATATTTGTAACAAATATATACTTTTTTGGTTTTGGTAGAAATATCTAGTGTTAACCCTTTCGCTACGGACGCATTCTCCGGCGCGCTACTCTCGCTGAGTGAGCCGCCGCACAGTGGTCGGAAAATCGAGGTCCCTAACCGTAGGATTTTTTTGTCACGAAATAAAAAAAAAATAATTGGTATCTCTTTGGTATACCTCCCTTTGGTTACTAATTAAGTATGGAGTATATGGGTAGAACCATGCGGGAGAAAAAAAATATTTAGTTTTTTTTTGTATGGGAGAAAATACATTAAGTACATTTATTTCAAAACAAATAGAACTGAAGGGCTGGTGCTTATATGGGCTATTGTACCATACACGGCGAACAAGATGACACACAGATCATGCACCTTTAGGCGCCTATTCGCATTTTACAGCCTTTTGAAAATTTGAAATTTCGTGAAGTGATTTTACAAATTTTTGACGTTATTAAATGATAATACAGATTCTTATGAATAAAAACACTCTTGAAATAATAGACATTTATATAATAAGTAAGAAAATAATATACAGGGTGGAAATTTCGAAGAAAAATTTTAAAATTTTGTTAAGTGTTTTTACAAATCTTTGACGTAATAAAATGACAATATCGATCGATATACCTCCCTTTGGTTAATAATTAAGTAAGGTGTATATGGGTAAAACCATGTGGAAGAAAAAAAAATTGTGTTGAATTTTTTTTGTATGGGAAAAAATACATTAAGTACGTTTATTTCAAATTAAATAGAGCTGAAGGACTGGTGCTTACAGGGGCTATTGTACCCTACACGGTGAATAATATGACACACAGATCATGCACCTTTAGAGACCTATTCGCATTTTACAGTCTTTTGAAAATTTGAAATTTCGTGAAGTGATTTTACAAATTTTTGGCGTAATTACTTTATTTTTATTTATTTATTACTGCTCCCTGTCTATTATTTCAAGAGTATTTACTCATAAGGATCGGTATTATCATTTAATAACGTCAAAAGTATGTAAAATCACTTCAGGAAATTTCAAATTTTCAAAAGGCTGTAAAATGCGAATAGGTCCCTAAAGGTGCATGATCTGTGTGTCATATTATTCAACGTGTATGGTACAATAGCCCCTGTAAGCACCAGTCCTTCAGCTCTATTTAATTTGAAATAAACGTACTTAATGTATTTTAAAAATTTTAAAATTTTTCCCCGGAATTTCCACCCTGTATATTATTTTCTTACTTATTATATGAATGTCTATTATTTCAAGAGTGTTTTTATTCATAGGGATCGGTATTATCATTTAATAACGTCAAAAATTTGTAAAATCACTTCACGAAATTTTAAATTTTCAAAAGGCTGTAAAATGCGAATAGGCGCCTAAAGGTGCATGATCTGTGTGTCATCTTGTTCGCCGTGTATGGTACAATAGCCCATATAAGCACCAGCCCTTCAGTTCTATTTGTTTTCAAATAAATGTACTTAATGTATTTTCTCCCATACAAAAAAAAACTAAATATTTTTTTTCTCCCGCATGGTTCTACCCATATATTCCATACTTAATTAGTAACCAAAGGGAGATATACCAAAGAGATACCAATTTTTTTTTTTAATTTCGTGACAAAAAAATCCTACGGTTAGGGACCTCGATTTTCCGACCACTGTGCGCCGCGCCGAAAGTGTGCATTCGCGAAACAATTGAAATCGCCCGTGATGCGCTCAATACCGCGATATCTTACGCAGAGCGGAGGTTGTCGCTCGTAGAAAGGAAATGGTAAAAGATTTATCATATAATGTAATCAGAAAACACAATTTAATAATATAATGGGTAACTATGGAGATAACAAATATACTCTGCTCACAAAAAATCGCGGGTGACTATAGTCACCGCTCGTAGCGAAAGGGTTAAAGTTTGTGCAAGGAACAATTTTACTAGGTACAGTCAATGACAAAAATACGGGACAAATAGAGATAAATTAAATTTTAATTATAACTATGTATTTAACACTATTCTTATAACTAATGGAAAAGACTTATAAATTCGACGTTTCGAAACCTTTGCAGCCATCGTAGTAGTGCCTAGACTACACGAAATTAGTTCAATATATGTGTTATTTTGATAATAATCAATACCCCAAAAAAACTAAAAACGAAGCCCTATACGATGAGTTATTATTCTTCGATCGTATTAGATATTTAAAACAATGACAACGTTATAATAATAATAATACTTTATTGCACAAAATAATACATATAAAGATGAACAGAAGAAAACAGAAACAGAAGGCGGCCTTATCACTAAGCAGTGATCTCTACCAGGCAACCAACCTTAGGGTAGTAGATTAGACAACGTTATGTTACAACTACTTTATTAATATATAAACTAAAACAAAAATGAACTACACACATAGACTTTAAATAAGCGATAGACAATAATAGACAAACCACTGCGTTCATGTTGGGGCAGGTGTTACCACAAAAACTTCATCACTATATCCTAATCAGATCAATTAATAACTATAGCCTTACGTCACCTAAGTTGTGAAAAAGTTAGTATATAAATTTAAAATTGTATTCCTTTGTTTGTCATATCCAAATGAAACAATTTACCAGGTATTAACATGTAAAAGGTTGTCTTAAAAAGTAACTCACGCATTGATTTTGACTCCCAAAGTGCTTCAGGGAATAGGTGCCTACTTGAAATTGAAAAGTTTGTTAATAAAATCTACGGGCGTGGAACCCTTCTCAAAGTTTCGTTTGTTTACTCGCGGAACCGTAATCACGGTACAATTTTTCTGCTAATCCATTAATTTAGTATAGACCAGTGTTTCCCAACCTTTTTTGTGCCATGTAACCAAACACACAGTTGATATTTTGGTCTCGTCAAGCGAAATTACCTAATAATTATTTACGGCAATTATTTAAGAATTTGCTTTTTTCGTTAAATTTGGCACCGAAATCTAGCATTGCATTTCAATGGCTCGGAGCGAAAGGGTCAAGCTCGTGTCGAGTCCATTTTCGAATTGCCTCTCTTAACAATAAAATCAAATTTAATTGGGCTCCACGTTGGGAAACACTGGTATATACATATGTCTAATATATTTAAAAAGTTAATACCATTAGGACAACATTTAGATTATTAGATACTTTCGTTTAAAAAGGTTATTTCTGATCTGAGTTGAAGCAGATTTCGGTTTTTGCAATTCGAATATTATAGTATTTTATTTCACGGATAGATGGCGCCACTGCTGGTTAAGAACGTCACAAGGCCCCGCTGTTACACCTGTAAGGACAACAGCAGTAACTCTGAAAAAAGCAAACATTAACAACGTAAATAAATTTATATATGTATATGTATAGGTACAATGAACAATATAAGGACAAAGTAAACATAATAAAAAACATCGATAATATTAAAACGAAAGAATTGCAAACACTAAACAGACAAATTAGGGGGAAACACAATAAAATCGGAAAGACAATTTTTATGTTCCCACAGAAAGATTGTCAAACGAAACGTAACGGAACAAGTGAGCGGCCCTTGGATTAAATCATATTCTACAATATTCTTTTTAGGGTAATTGTATGGTTTATTACCACCATATACTTTTTATTAAAAACACATTCTATAATAATTAAATTTAAAGTTTTTCTCGTCTCAATGCAATCCTAAGGCGGTTGATTTATTATGAAATATCAAATTAAAAATCGTCAATACTCTTATAAATATTAATTAAAAAATTACAAATAAGATTGTCGCTGCAACCACGATGCAGATGCACGTCGAATCGTAGTTGAGTTCTTATTCATAAATTCTTCTTTTATGAAGTAGTTCTTTAAATGTACCACTAGAGGGCGTTAGTTTTGTTTAAGAACGTTCGTAAGTTTGGCTGCGGCCACAATTTATACTAACTTTAATTTTGTTAATTAAATCCTTATAAAGTTTTTTACTTGTACACTAGTTTAGTATAACAACATAAATCAATAATGACAAGCAGATAAAGAGTTTTTATGTTTTATTTATTTTAACATAGGTCGGCAAGGAGTTTTAATACTCATTGCTCGACCATTGATTGATCTTTTCTCCAGTAAAATTGCGCAAGTAAGAAGAAATCTACCGATGTTGCTATTAGAGAGATATATCTAACTGGTTTCCCTAATTGTAGCAGACCAATATTTAACACTGTTTATTTTAATTTTCATTGGCGAAAACTTTTATTGCCTTTTTTATTTTCATGTGTATGTATTAACTTTTTTGTATTTAGCTGTAAGTTTTCCGAATAAATAAATATAAAAAATAAAATAAAAATTAATATTTTTTTGTGATTTAGGTACCCCAGATAGAACTATCATAGATATCTACTGAACGTTTATTAGTAGCAGATGGTCTCACTTCTTCGTAACTGGTCACTAATAGTCGTTTTTACCCTACATTCGCCATTCAATTTATCTTTCTTTTCATCAAGTCTCCAAGCTGCGGGCGACGGCTCGTTTAATTTGGTTATTTGACTTTATTTTATTACTTTTTTTTTGGGTTTCCATAATGTAAATTTTTCACTTTGACCGCGTGATTACTGTCTTTGAAGACTTAGATGACATGACTTCTGCGTGCTTTATAATTGACTTAAATAATAAATTATTTCTTTAAATAAATGGTTTCGCTATTAAATTTTATACATATAAAATAAAAACAATACAATAAAATAAATAATAATAATACACTTAATTTAATTGACAAAAAAAAACACATACTAAAGGTTAAATGTGCGTACTTTTCATTGTTAAAACTTTTGATATTAAATTAAAAAATCTCTCATTGGGTATTAAATTTTCAAAAAGTCGTTTTCAAAAAATACTTTAAAACAACCTATGTAATAACTGTAAATAGTTTCAACAAGGAAACAAACTCACATACCATTACAAAACTCATCCGAATTTATAGTGTTCAATGATAATTTATTAAACGGTCATAGTAAGTAATCATTATTACAGATACGTAACGTAGATAGACATTGTAAATGCAATGACTCCGTAATGAAGTAACAACATTGACGGTAAACTGAATTAATTGTGAATTATGTGTGCAATAATATTGTCTATGTGCTTCGAATAATATGTTCACATACGTTATATTGAAATAACATTGGTAATTTCAATGATTACATCTGTTCTTCAAAGTCAAAGGAAGGCGCTTGACATATTTTGTTTTTAGATTAAAAAATTATTACATAATTATAATACGTCATTAAGTTAATTAACATTCATTATATCGTCTTTTTAAGATACATACATCCCATTATTTACTGTTTTAATTCATTGAAATACTCATCTATGGCGTAAAAACATTTAGAAACTAAATAGTGTTTCAATTTTTTTTTCTGCACTATTCACAACATCACCGCTCACATCTCCCAAAAGTTAACTAGCAGAAAATGCTTATTTATTTATTTATTTATAAAGCCTACCTACAAAATTACATTAGAACTACATATTATATAAAGGACTACTATTATATAAACTAAATGAAATTTTAATTATAGGATAGGACGGCATGCTCAAGGTGATAAAGGGATAGATACTACACTTCTGATAAAATTACAAAAATGCATAAAAATAAAAAAGTTCGTCTTTTGTTATTTTTGCGCAATAAATAATTTATTATTATTTATTATTTTCAATTTAATGCATGGACTAATTACATATAGCTGTATACGACTTAAAAGACATGCTATATCTATCACATAGGACCATTGGTTTGTGATTTCTACTGCGATATGTCAATAGTGTAGCATAAATAAATAAATATATAAATAAACATTATTTTAGTAATGTCAAATAATATTAAAGTGAGTAGAAACGTACAGATAATGTATTTTTTTTGGAAATCATAAAACAATTGAAAAATAAAAATTTACGAATAAATGACAAGGAGCTAAATATACATATTTGGAAAAACTAACTTATGTGTTTTAATATTGCTGATTAAAATGGATTAAAAATATAATTATCACAATGCATTGTGGCAATAAAAAGATCAGAAGAAAAACAAGAAAGATGACACTGACATACTAAACGTCAAAACCTCAAATCTTCTTAAATAAGTATTTTCGGCATGTAGAATCGACCGCCACACATATATCACATGTCAAATATTGATTGGTGTGAAATAAAAAAAAACAGGAGTTTATTATTCACACTCTTTGATTTTTCATGTTTTTTTTTCAGCGAAATCATTATTATTTTTTCCTTATAATACAAAGTGAAGCAATTTCAAGCACGAATGCTTCGTAATTTACGCGGGAGAAACTCTTACACGCTATTTTGTAAAGAAATGAAAATAAACACAAACATATACGTACCTATCAATAAAAAGAGGGACCTACACGCATTTCCATACAAATTCCGACGCGAAGACTGTCGTTGCGGGGAAAAATGTTACAAGTGTATTTTCTTTTTACAATTTATTAGGAAAATTAATTGATACAATTACTTATAGTATAGGTCAGGGGTCGGCAGACCGCGGCTCGCGAGCCGCATGCGGCTCTTGCCATAGGATTATGTGGCTCTTCTTACAAAACAATAGTATATAATAAAGTTCATGTTGCGGCTCTCTGAAGGCATGGAAAAATCTAGAAACTTAATATTCGGCTCATCTGGTTGATAAGTCTGCCGACCCCTGGTATAGGTTATAGTATGCTATACAGTAGTCTTGGGTTTGATATAGTTAGACATTGTATTTATTAATATTTATATATACTATTAACATAATAGGATCTATAAAATCGCAATTTTGCAGGAGAGCGATTTAAAGTTGTCATTGTGCATAGTTTGTTTGTTTAGATTCTTCGTTGTTGTATTGAGTACATCAGAAATTATTAATAATTGTTTTTATTAGATGGAATTATATTTTGAAGGTATAAAATTAAATTGGTATAAAATTAATAGGACCTAGAGATATAATAAGGTTTAAGCTATTTATTTACTCAAAAAGAATCGCAAATAAATTCACTTAATTGATATAGCTATATAAAATTTATAAGAAAAACATAACGTACATAGATTATATATTATACTACAATTTGTATTAATAATATTAAAAATTGCAAAATAAATTTATATATCAAGATTTTGGGTTAAAACAACTGCATGCAAAAAGCTAACTATCTATATCAATAAATTGTAAAACAAAAAAAATAAAGTGTTCAAGATTTAATCAAAATAAACAACAAACATACACAGCTTCTCTGCTACGTAACAATATTGAGTGATTGAGTATAAAAGAGTCAATGTACCGTAAAACGGCAGACGAGAGTGAAACATCTGATCTGCCCCAAACTTAACTTATGAGCGACAACGGCTCTTCAATTTCACGGGAGATTTACTTTCACTGAACTCATTTCACCCTAACGAAGATATGTTGCGTCCATATTGAACTTTATTACATACTAATATGCACGGTCATGTATATACGTATGTACACGCCCTTGTCACATACATCTGAAAAACATATCGGCGTACTAACCTAATCTACATAGTCTTTAAAACAATTTTTAAAAAATATTTATTATTGTAAAGAGCAGTCGTTATTTATTCGTTTGTTTTATATGTTTAGATCAGCGGTTCTCAAACTTTTTTGGCGAAAGAAAAAGCCTTAATATAATTATAAAAAACTGATTTATATGCATTTATGAATAATCATAGTTAGAATATTTAGATGTAACCTTATAATCTCCCTTTGGTAGGTATTTTTTTCAGTATTTTAGCCCTAGGGTTCCGCGGAACACCACTTTGAGAATGGCTGGTTTAGATTATCTTTCTCCTAAAACTATAGTGTAGAGCAGAAGTTCCCAAAGTATGAGTTGAGTTGATTGAATGGAGTATAGTATGTATTTGTTAATTGAACCGTCATTAATTCTTATTAGTAACGCTTGTAGTGTCTTTTTTTTTAAATCCAATTAGAACAAATATAGTAAGACAACATTAAATAGTTCCAATTTTATTAATTACCAATATTTATATTCTTATTTGTCTAAGACAGCGAAGAGATTGTAAATTTTTATTACATAGGTATATATTGTATAGTAAATACATATATTAGTTTATCTCAGTTCACCATTTTATTATGTAGGTATAACATAGCTATAATTCTACGTATCTTTACTAAAAGTGCCAATGTATTGTGAACATAACCCTACCCTTATATTTTAAGTAATGTACACATAAAAAACTTTCTATTCCAGGAGGACGCATATGCTTTTAGTGAAATTTCTCAAAAACTTTTCTATGTCCCTAACTTTAGACGTAAAGGAGTGAAACTTATTTATATTCATTCATATCATTTATATATACTTTTTAAATCTATCTGTCTTTGTTACATCTTTATTATTAGAAAGAGATAGAATTATTTTTAAAAATTAAATATTTGACTTTATTTTTTCCCAAAATTATTTTTTAAAATTTTATTTTCATTATTGTGTAACATCTAAACTATGTATTTTTAGTATATTTATATATATTTTGAGCATGCCTTCCTATCCTATAAAAAACAATGTAATTTTGTAGGCTACATAAATACATAAATTTATAAACTAGAATTTAATTCTATATATTATTTTATGTAATGTATTTATTTTATTATTATTATTATTCTTCCTTCTGAGGGATCAGATTATACTCAAGCAGAACCGAAACGCATGGTTTTAAACTAATAATTTTCATATTAATAATTCAATAATTTACATTCTTACAAACTACATGAAGAAGCTTTGTTACAATGCATTCAGCCCCCCTGCTCTTAAAGCCATAAAAGCCTCAGGTACAAGGTAGAAAGCTCCGGTTATTATGAGAGTAAGGATGTCCTTATTGTTGGTTAGTCCATTACATTTAGTTTATGTTTGTTGTTAATTTTGCACCTTCCGCAAATAACTGAGGCGTTTACTGCGGAGTTTTAGTTAGGTTTGCTTTAAGTTCAAAATATGACGTCATCAAGTATGGCACGTCGGAACTAACATCCATCTGAGGCAACAGTGGGCTTATCACGAATTTTAGTCTGGCTTTCGAACCGAGTTCGCTTCAAGCGATTTGTATGGAAATTTGAGCAGCGCCTTTCTTTCTCGATCTTTCGTTCATTTGATAGATTGCTGGTGCTCGTTAGTCGTTAGTAAAAATTCATGATCCCGATTGCTAACGGATCCGTTTTACTTGTGACAGCTCGATTCGAAAGCCAGACTAAACTCGTGATAAGCCTACAGATATATCCGCTAATGAACCATATTCTAACTTAATATATCAAATACCCGAATAAAAAGTTATTTGAACTAATAAATTAATATATTTTCAAGTTCGTTTCCTTTATAAGTTTTAATTATGTCATTTTCAGGCAGCTTTCTGAGAAAACTGTAAAATGCCCTTAAAGTGGGCATTTTCTCATTAAGCGAAGTTAAATGTACGTTCAATTTGCGCTACTCGAATTAGTTTCATTTTCGTATTGTTTTTATAATAATAATTGTGTACATTAAATCTGTACTAGCACGTACTTTTTAAGACATTGTTTATAATTATATTATGTTCAAAGTAACCATAATATTTGGTGATATCAATTCAGCTGCGGATTATGATGCATTTTAACCTCAGCATAATCTAATTGTCAAATAAGCGATCAGTGACTGAATATCTGAAAGAAGCCTCGATTTACGTTCCGATTAGATGCGTCTCTGAGTGTTGGACAGACGGTCCTGAGTTACTTCCCTGAGGCATACCAGTGTGAATCAAAACCAGCTAAAAACGTTTATGCTATCGCTACAAATATTGTCTCTTTTGCACCAGGGGAAGAAGGATGGTATTAGAGCAGGACTGCTGCTCATATACTTGACTGTAGTGTGATTTCTTTTCCTGATGAAGTGAATGAAAGACATCATAAGTTATTGTATAACGACTAGTAGAGGGTTTCCCCACGGAAAGATATTACGGCACTATTGTACAATAAACAATTGAATTGTGATCCAAATTTAACTAAAATTTAATTTTAATGTAAACTCAAATACAAATAGGATCTGGGCCAGGATAAACCAATACATTGAAAGCTTGTAGGCATTTGATATTGTAGTCAGTGCTAACAATAGGTACTGACAAACTATTGATACTGAACAAATATTAGATTGTGTACAGTTGGCTGCAAAAATAATAATAATAATGCTGATAAAAAATTAATTCATAACAAACAGATTTAGAGCAATTGGCGATCTTATCACTAAAAGTAATTTCTTCCAGATAACCAATTGTCATAGAAGAAGCAGTATTAGTATTTCATATATGTATTAATAAATAATACAAATATATACAACGCCCATGACCTTAAATACATACAATGAAATAAATGAATATCGTTAATAAAAAAAATATTTAAAATAAGAATGGAGTTTGTTTTGTTTTTATTATTCTGCGTTGTGTGAACGCGCAGTTGCCAAGCAGAAAGCCCGTAAGAAGCAATGCACAGCGAGCAGCAGCTAGCTCCCTTTGAGACTATCTTAATTAGATATTTTACTTGCTTTGTATACAAATAAGGAATACTAAATGCAAATATTAATCATTCTGCACCAAACATGAAGATGCATGGTGCAATTTTTTTTCACATCTAGGCGAGCTTAATGCCGTCGGCATTATCTACCAGCTAACCTTTGTCGGTGTGAGCGGTGATATTTGGTGCAATGTGAAGAAAATAATAACTAAATATACACAATACATACATTACATAAAATAATAAATAATAATATATACTTAAATACATACATATTTATGAAGAAAAGTTATAAATTAAATTTGAAGTTATAAGTTCAATACAGTTTATCCTTGGTTACGTGCTAAAACAGCTTATCCTATACAGGTTAAAAGGTTTGAATATAAAGAAAATAATGATTTTGCTAAAATATGATTGAAAATTCCGTTAAGTAGATTCATATTTTATTAATTAGGCAAACTTTACGGTTATAGAATCCCGTAACGCGGATGTGGTAGGTCAACAATTCGTGGACAGAAAATTATTATAAAACCCAATTTAGAGATTTCAAAGGATTTTCAACGTAGAAAGTAAAGTTTTCCTTTCTACGTTGATTTAAAGTTCTTAAGTATAAAAGCGTGTTATATTTTATTTTTATTTAATAACAAATACGCAAACGATGGTATATGACTATGGTATTAATAACTAAACTAGATTGCGGTCAATTTTAACATTAAAAACGCGATTTTTCATTTCTTTATTCTTTTATATAGAAAAAAATCAATGCGAATCTATCGGCGATGCGTAGAACTATAAATGCCCCATTTGTAAAATCTATACTAAAACCTACAAAATATATACCTACAATTTACATATAATTATAATAATAAATTGTGTAAAGTAATAAAAAGAAGCATGATAGTACGTCGTAAGTCTTTTAAATGGTTAAGTGAACATTCCTAAACAAAATCAGATTCTAATGTTTCAACAATAAGGGAGTAATGTTGGCGAATACCCAGATATTGTGACCGCAGTGTCTCTGAACTGGATGCCAAGTGCGGTCGCATAAATTTGCTCCCATTGTTTTTTAAGTCCACTTCTGGTTACGTTGTACAATTTGGCGTCGAACGTGATTTTGTATGTTCATTATTTCTACATTGTAAATTAAAATGCATTGAATTTTCACATTTTGAAACATTTATTCTCCTATTACTTATACCTATTAATAATCAACATTTTAGCTTCAAAATATAATCCACTATTTCATGGAAAATAATCAACTTTTTTTGGATAAATTTAAATGGATTCTGAGACATTCAGAGACAATATTATGAGACAATCTACACAAATAAACTATGCACAATAACAAATTTAAATAGTTGTAGATCCTACCATGTTTATAGATACCCGGCGATATATGGAGTAAATACTGTATGTAATGGTAAATTTATATTATAAATAAGAGAATAAGTTATGGGGTGGAGGCTTAGTGGAAGGGAACCGCAGCCTTCTTAAAGAGTTTTCCCTTTCAATGTAAACGAGTTTGTTGAGAATTTAAACGTCTTAATGAGTTGTTTATTCAGACTTGTTTCGGTCGAAGGGTGGTTTGGGGTCTTACCACAGATCTAACAATAATTTAGATAGCCACCAATTTATTTTTTATTTCTCTAACTCTACAATACAGAGCCAGATAAGTTTGTCTCTTTTTTTCAATGTTTGTTTGTGTCAGTTTGCTTATATAAATTTTTGGTTTATATTGAACAAGTGATTCATATATAATATTAAGTTTTGTAACACGGGGTTGTGTTCGAAGACACGAGTGATGATGATTTTAGTAAAACAACTCGGTTGCAAAGAATGATGTGTAATATTAAAACGCACACACAAGATGACAATGATAGATCGATGGGAACAGATACGCCCACATTCCTATTGTACAATACCTTTAAAAATAGGCAAAGGCTACAGTTTTAATTAAATTACTTTGAATATATTTTGCATACGTATATTCCACCTTCTAATAGAGTTTTAACTCTACGTTGAATTTTAATGGAAACTTTCTGCCCATTTCTTAAGTTTATCTTAAGAAGGGCTTACAAATTAATAATGTTCTTTTATTATTTCTCTTCTCTAATAAAATTTAGTACCTATTTAAATATTGAATGCATTACAGTGATATGTAGCACGCAGCTTCACTTTCAATCGCCCGACTCGATCGCGTATCAGGTTAACTTAAAAGTGGAGATTTTTACTTTGTTAATTTGATATAAGTGTATGCATATTTCGTTGATACTTTGATCATTACACAAATTTGTAAAATTTATAAAAAAAATACAAGTTCAGTGCCAGTATATAGAACCACATAAGTTCGTCTTCGTAAAAAGTGCAGAATCTTTACCATACAAGTAGTACTTATAAATCTTAAAACTCTTTCCAATACTTTTAGCGATAAAAAAGGTTCCAAATTCAAAATCCTGTTGAAAGGAGTTTGTTTGATATATTAAGACGAATTTGTGCCATTTTCCGATACGAAAAGCAAACTTTAAATAATTTGAAACTATGGGTTCAAGTCTGGGTTTATGTTGTTCTTGTCTTATGCTTTCTTTGTATAATTTAAAAGATTTTTTCTGCTTACTACCGCGTTTATATTTTATTATTTATTATTGTAACAATACGAACTTAAGCAACATACACTTAAGGTGATTAAAGCGCCGACAAAGAGCGGTCTACCTGACAAATAACACCAGTACAATTCAGTTTACAATAAATATGAGGTTAGTACAGTGTTTCCCAACCTTTTTTGTGTCATACCTCACCTTAGCCTTTCTAAAATTACCAAACACTTAGTTGATATTTTGGTCTTGTCAAGTTATTTACCGCAATTATTTAAGAATTTGCTTTTTTCGTTCAATTTGGCAACGAAATCTAGCATAGCATTTAAATGGCCCGAAGCGAAAGAGTTAAACTCGTGTCGAATCTATTTTCAAATTGCCCCCTTATGGATTGGGAAGCACTGGGTTAGTATGTCTATCGTTCAAGGTCCCAGTATCAAAGTTTTCGTCCGCGTAATAGGAAAATGGATCCGTACTGCGATGGATCCTCGAGTTGAGTGTTCAAAAAATATTTGTTTAAATTTAATGCTACCACTGAAGCGTTTAACTTGGCGCTATGAATGTTAGTATATTTTCTGGATATGTTTTCATTAATTATTTTTATTAAACTAATTTGTTTGATGTTTAAGTTAGCAGTCTATGGATTGATACGAGCGCTTACTGCTACATGACTGGCAAACTCTTCTAGCTATACTTGGATAGTTCCAAATTGATTCTGAAACGCAATTAAGTTACATGTATTACGTAATCGATAGTTGTCATTGAAGCTTGTATGTAATGTTATATTTATGTTTTCTTTAATTATAGGTTTAGATTTGCTGCAGGGGGCTAAGGAGGGCATGGAGGACGGGGGGGGGGGGGTGATATGACGTAATTATAGATTTTTGAAATAAAGGAATTATTAGGGGAATTAACGGGAGGTGTAGTAATTGTTTTTCTGTTGTACATTTTTAGTGTATATTTGAAGTTATTCTTGTATTTTAAAACTTAATCTAAATTTCGCACGCATTTCCTTTCTACATTTAGGTTTTTGACCGCAAAAAAAGGGATTCGTAAAAGAAACGAGGAAGGACATAATTTAATCCCGCAAAGCACTCAGGCTGTTCAACAGAGCCTTCTAGCGTTTTATTTTATTTTTCCTGCGGTTCAAGTAAGATATTGCTTTCGTTTAATGAAAGGTATTACGTTTCTTAATGCCTTATTTACATAATTGTATTTATCATACAAGGCATATCAAAGGTATCGGAATTTTTTTTTCATATTCAATAAGGAATTAACCGAAATAACCCGAATAAATCTAGAGATCCCGTAATCAGAAACAATACTCGAGCGTAATTTGATCTGTGATCACATTATTACTTGAGTAAAGAATCGGTGTTTAAGTACGTCGCTCGTTCGCAAACAAAAAAAACTATGCTCAAGTGAAATTCTAAAATGAACGTTCTACTAAAATATCGTTTTAAGTAGAGATTGGTTGAGCATCGTTACGGGCCTTAATCTAAACCAATATTATAAAGAGGACAGATTTGTATGTTTGAAACGAATTGGCTCAAAAACTGCTGAACCGATTTCAAAAATTCTTTCACCATTTAAATGTTACATTATCACTGATCAATATAGGCTATACAAATTACAGGAAAAATATAAGAATCCTTACTAAAACTACAATAATTCCGGACACTCCGAATGGGCAGTCACGTGTGGGTAGGCGTCGTTGAAATATGAAACATCATTAAACTTCATAGTATTTTATATCTTCATTACTACGCGAACGAAGTCGGGGGCTACAGCTAGTGTATTTATAAAATAATAAAAACACGTTAATATAATTTTCTTCGCTCAAGGAACTCACTCTACTTTAATTTTAGGTGGAGTGTGGTCATATGCCAGGCTATGTTATTTTTATTCTCGTTTAAAGATTATTCTAATAGGATTGTCTTGTATATGTAGTTATGTAAGTGTATAATATACAAAAAAAAAACAAAAGAATACTCGAGGAAAGCATGAACCCTTGTACCCTTATCCGGTACCAATTGACATATCAATTTGTAGTCGACAATCTACAGACAGCTGACAACTCCCTCAGGCTGTGGACACACAAGGAACGAGGTGCTTTCATTTTGTTATTGATTGGGGGTAACAACAAAAGGCCAGTTTTACATATTATAATAAGTTTTTTACGCTTTTCTCGTCACCAAAATGCTATTTTCTTTTTTACATTATCGACAAAAAATGTATTCAATTTTATTATTTAGGTTTTTATCTGCTAAATAAGACATGGATATTTAATATAGTTATAGTTTAAAGAGTTAATAAAAGTAACAATTTCTTATAAAAAACATTGCAATACTTTAATTGGTTGTTTCAGACGTTACTTCGCGGAAATCCATATTAAAGGAAATTATTTTGCTTATAATTCCCGTTACATTAGGTCGATGAAGGAAAATAACCTCCACCAACATTCAATAACTTGTCTCGACGCGTTTCGCCACTTCACGTGGCATCATCATGATACGTGTGGTCGCTTCGGCTTCGCTTCGACGACCTAATAGTAGCGGGATCTATAAGCAAAATAATTTTAAATAATTTCCATTGCAATACTTAATGCCTTGAGCTATTTTCTACCACTTACCCTTTAGAAAGACTATAGAGAAGTAATGATGAAAATAAAATAAATAAATACAATAAAATATGAACATTACATAAGTACATATTGGAAATAAACAGGCATAATAGCCGGCATAGGGGAGACGACTGTGGCTCGTAGTTGATTTTCTATGGTAGCATTTGTTTCTGATCATAGATACATGTTTATATAAATTACATTGCGTGAATCTGTTAAACTTTTGGAGCCGAAAATGTATTAAATATCGTTAGTTCATGCACATGGTCACTTTTTCTAAAAATCTCGATTTATAGGTACTTACATACACCGTTGCAGACAGTTTAAAACGCGTCTTAAAAATTGTATTTTATATCTTCCTGTATGGAAAGCAATTTCGATGAAAAATGTTACTGTAAGACCAGAATAGAACTTAGCACCTCGGTAAATTGTTACGAGAGATTTATCGCTGTAAAATTTTAAACAAGTTCCCTAAGATGCACTGCTTTTAAAATTGTATGCGATAAACTTTAGATTATTTTGGTTTAAAATAAAGAAAAAGTACTTTATTATAATACTAATAAACTTATTATAAAATCATAAACTAAAAGTAATAAATCCTTCATTGAAAGACCTTTTTCAAACTGAGTTTACTCCAAGTAGAAAAAACAATTGAATGCTACAAGTAGCTTTATTCATTGTTCCATAAAATAAACAAAACAGAATCGATTATCAAATAAAAGGTAATTTTCACTCGGACTCATTCTCTCCAACAGCAACGCAAACATCTAACTTTCTTCAACTGAACAATTTCTACAAGTGAACTTTCCTAATAGGGCAAATTACAGCTTATCATCGGCACAAAAGAAGAAGCAGGCAAAGTTGAAATCTAGTTAGTTGAACGCGTTAACGAGGCACTGAGCACTGGGGAAGTGGCTTCGTAAATTGGCGGGGTTTTCTACTTTTATTGGCCCCAGCTATTTCGCTAGCCTCTAGGTATAAATGTAATTGTAACCGCTCGTCGAATAAACTTTTATGTTCACTAAACGATTCAGCTTGGATTGAAGCAATCATTTCATATTTCAAATTAGATCCCAAGCAGCTAAACACGTGCTTGATTTTAACAGGCTACTATAAACAATTAAATATATACATAGATTGCTTTTTAAAAATTGAATAGCTTGTTTAAGATAAATTATAAGTGGAACAAAAATAACTTAGTCACGAAAGTAAAATTGTCATTTTTAGTAATGTGATGTTAACGTCGTCAGAATAAGTTACAATAATGAAGAATCATGAAATGGATGTCAATTCAAAGATTCAACCAAACTGCTGAATTTTTACACCGTAATATGTCGGCACATACTACGAGCCGGTATTCAAACTCCTACACCACATCTGCAGCCCGCCAATGGGACATGCTACCACTCAGTATCAGACAGGCTCCATCGAGTTACATTTTTAAAAATCTTCTGACCAAACATTTTATCTTAAAACAAAATATCTCTTAATTCTTTTATTTATTTAATTCACTTATGGCTTTTCTTCATAAATATGTATGTATTGTGTATATTTAGTTATTATTTTCTTTTCATTGCACCAAATATCACAGCTCACACCGACAAAGGTTAGCTGCTAGATAATATTAGACAGCATTAAACCCGTCAAGTATGTGAAATTTTTTTTTGCAATAAAGAATTTATTATTATTATTATTAAATATATAACTCGTAATAGAATAGCAAAAGTTATTTTTCCGTGTTACCGATAAAGTTAATTTCACGTGAGGTTTATTTTATTGGCTTTTCTAATATCTCTTTTTTCTTTTTGACATGAGATTTGTTGGCGGGAAAGTTGTTCGCAACTCGCCCGCTGCCGATTAGGCGTGTCGACCACAGAACACGTTAAGGCAGAGGTTTAGGAATGAACTTCTAGATATCTCATAATGTTACAATTCGAAAACTACAAAAAATGAAAATGTTAATTGGTTATTTCTTTCAAGTAAAAAAATGTTTGCGTTAGGTAAATTAATTACGATTCCGCTACTCACTTATAGGTGGCGCTATCTCAAATAGCTCTAATACAAACTGGGGTTTCAGGCGTCTCTATACTATATACGTACGTCAAGACAAGAAGAACATTTTTTAATACAAAATTTAATTTTTAAAAATTGAACCCTTAACACTATATCTCGTTCATTGATTGTTTGATAACTGATGCTGTGGGCTTATCACGAATTTTAGTCTGGCTTTCGAACCGAGTTCGCTTCAAGCGATTTGTATGGAAATTTGAGCAGCGCCACCGCGTGCGGATTTGAAACTACAATATTTTAGATGCTTGTTAATTTTCGAACGTCTCGATCTTTCGTTCATTTAATAGATTGCTGGTGCTCGTTAGTCGTTAGTAAAAATTCATGATCCCGATTGCTAACGGATCCGTTTTACTTGTGACAGCTCGATTCGAAAACCAGACTAAATTCGTGATAAGCCCACTGGTTTATTCCAAGCGTTCTTTATCGTTTAAGTTGGTCATAGAAGACGATAAAGAACTTATCTAACCAATTATAATAAATTTGGTTTGTCTCCTTTTTATGAGGTCCATGATGAGAGACAACGTTTATATTGTATGTTGAATTGATTGAACGGACAGTGAATTCTTATTACTAAAAATACTTCTTAAATTCTTTCGTCTGGAAATCGATTCGGGTCTCGTTCCTGCTAAGTCTACGGAGATTTGCTTATTTATTTTTATGGTAAAAATACTTGAAGCTTCAAGAGAGCATTGTATACATTCTTTGTGTACAGGCAAAATTCACAGAAGCAGAAGAGATATGGTCATGCCCTGGTGGGCACTTTTGTATGTGAAGCCGTATTCGAGAAACGGGCTACAATAACATTTATAAAAGAATGTTAAAATATTTCCTAAAGTAACTATCATTTTTATTGTTCCCTACAAAGGTAATTTTTTTAAATGTATAAACAAAATCAAGACACCGGGTGCTTTCAAGTTGACCAAAACGCATTTAGGTCAGATAAATTATATTCACTTTATTTGTATATTAATAATAATAGATGCTGATATGTGATAATAAATAAATAAATAAATTCTATATACAAAAAAATTTTTTTCACATAGACGAGCTTAATACCGTCGGCATTATGTACCAGCTAACCTTTGTCGGTGTGAGCGGTAATATTTGGTGCAATGAAAAGAAAATAATAATAATGGGGATTAAAATTAATCGAAAATATAATAATCACAATGCATTGTGACAATAAGAGGAAAAGAAAAAAAACATGGATAGTTGAATAAAATACCACTTTTTGATTACTATTAATGCGCTAAGATTGGCGAGTTTCTTCAAATTTCTTCTTGTAATATGCCAATGTCAATTAACTGTTTTGAAGAAGATTTTGACTTCATTTTGTATTTATGGAGACAAACTAATGAAACCATATGCTCGCAAATATATTACTGGTCTTTGTAGTTTATTGTTAAAAGTAATTGATTAAAAAAACATATAGTCTATCTAAATTTAAATAAATAATAAAACAAAACTCACTAGATTGTTTATAATATGTTATGAACGTTTTCAATGAACCTTTTCATCACTTTATTGACTTCTTTCGCTGGATAGACACGGCTACTTACCAGCTATAATAATAGAAAAAGAAATACATAAATAGTATGCTAATATGAAGCGATATAGCACGAAATAATAGTCTTTTGTTTTCTAACTCATTAATAATTTGCGGTGAACTTCTAGCGTGTGCGAGACAGCGAGATTTTCAGTGGCGCAATGGATTAGTATTCCGTGTTTTTGGGAAGCCTAAATGTTTTCATATTTGTTAAGAAAATAACGAATTTAACACTAATCATACCAACATTTAATAGATACCTAGTCTACCATAGCGGGTCAAATGACCCGAAATATTGTTTCCTACCTTTATGTATAAAATATAAAATAAAAAAAAACTATAAATGTCTTATAATTATACGAAATAATATATTGACAATTTCTATTACAAACGCAAAAAATAAGAGTTGTTTTTATTCATCGCATTTTTTACATATAAATGTTGTTGCGGCGGTTTATGCGGTAAGGAGGTGTAAGGAAAATCAGTCAAACCTGATGGTGATGTAGCTCGCTGATCTCCTCGGATTTTCAAGTGGACTGTATATTGCGCTGGTTTACACTATCTTCAAACACTTTCGACACGACGGGTTACGCGGTTTTGAGTATTATTTCGAGGGTGGCGGCGTGTAGCGCCTTGCGGTGTTCGTTTTTCAACTAACTCTTCAGCTGACTGATAGGCTTCAGGAAGGGGTGCGGAAAGTGGGGGTGATAGAGGGTAGTTTATGCGTACGTGCGAGTTTGTGAGTGGTGCAAGTGGGTATGTGTATGTATGTGTTATTTGAATTCAAACCCAACAAACGGCGCGACCATCCTCCCCCCCGTTGAAATCTCATAAGAGATTCAACTAAATGAGAAAAAGACGTATAATCTAGTAGTCTAATTTAAAGTAAGCGTTTATGAGTAAAATGCGTTTAAGTGTTACTATTTAATATTATACTTATTTACTAAATTAAGCGGTGGATGTTCGAATTAGGAATTACTGTGTAGGCAGTGGACATAGGCGTACCACTGGCCGTTTATAAGACCCCGATGCAGTTTTCACAGTAACTACACGAACTA
>JAPWLS010001904.1:0-71249 GCA_028551675.1 Tineola bisselliella | reverse complement strand
ACATATTTGAAGTCAACGATATAACCTGTATAATAACCTTCGATTGCTTAGTAGCAGGTACCTACTAGTTAAACTGCCTAATCCCAAAGTCAGAGGTCACACATAAATTGTGAAAGAATGGCCAAAGTTGTGACTCTAATGTCAGATTGAAAGGATTAAAACGTTTTTAGGGGTAATCGTTAGGATCGAAGGTAATGGCAAACATTTTTCTACCCACGAAATTGCGTTTACTGCGTCGGGAATATTAATAGCTGTATAAATAAATTATTACATTTAAATTCATTTTCGTTTTATTTCACACAGAAACATCGAGGTAAATAATTAATACGAGTAAAACAATCTAAACAAAATGAAGATATTAAATTACAAATACTTTAAAAGTAATTTAATATTGAGTAACATAATAACATAAAACAGTAATTTATTTCTATTTATAGTTCCTCTTGAGCTGTATATTACAACCTACGCATCTAAAGTCCTTTTTTTCATTTTCACCAAAATACTTTTCCCTTTACAAAGACATATGAAAAAGCTACTAAATGTTGTTTTCTCGATTTATCGAAAATAAGTCTTTGTTGTTGGGAACCTTATAAAATATAAATAATTTATTAATATTATTGTCGTTCACATGCGCGTGGATACGAACCATGAGCAAACAATATGATAACTTTATTTAAAGTAACTCCCACTGTATCCCAATCTGCAGAATAAATAGCTCTATAAATACAAATCTTACGCGTTTCAGTTTACCCGCACCCGCACCCGCGCCCGCATGTTTAGATGTGATTGAGCAACATTTTATGTATTATTATCTCATCTAATATTGCTTACCAATCAATTATATACCTACTCTTATTACAAAATATTTACTCAATTTGTCGTAAGAAAGTTACATTTCGCGTTTTTTATTTCAATAACAAATATTTGCCTATAGTTTTTTTTTTTCATCTTCCACTGTGAAAACAACTTGAAAGGAGGTTTTCGAGCTCACTGTGTACTATGTATAAGCCTGTTGTCATGGATGATAGAAATCGATACAAGATATATTTTAAAATCAATAACAATAAACATATGTTGAATGAACGTTACATTATTTTCAACAAATGATTACCAAATTTACTTATCAACCGGAGATTAAATACAAGTAGAATTTTATTATTGTTGACGAGCGTTTATTACGAAATAAAACGAAGTTAACACCGGTGTTAAAATATAAATTAAGTTTATGTGTCTAAGTATCAACGTATTATATATAATTGTTGAAAGAAGGCCGTATTATATAAATAATAAATGTCATTAAAAACGCATACGATTTACGTGCCCTTCTTAATTATGGCATTTGCATCACGTTAACATTGTGATACAAAACAGTCAAGTCAAGTCCTTCCAACTTCAGTGATGGAATCTTTAGTAAAACTTCCAACAAGCTTGACTATTTTAAACCAGTAATAATCGTCCAAACTTACGCACGTTTACGATCGCCTAATAAATAAAAATAATTAAATATTAATATACGAACAAGTTTAGGAAAATAAAATCATTTACCAACTTAAAATATCAACCACTTCTCTTTACACATTTGTTATTAAACGCTAAAAATATGGGAGCGGTCATTTGATCAAAAGTAACGCCAAAATTTCACAATTTCAGAATGGATTATTTCTGACTTCTGGTTTTTTGTTCATTGTGCAGTTTATTGACCTGTCACTATTTCTATAAATAAGCATTCATATCCGCCTTCATAGTATTAATGAGTTATTTTGGAGCAAATAACAGGAGTAGTAACCAGCAAACAGGTGCCTATTTACGCCTACTTTATTCAGACAATCATAAATATAGATAATATTTTGCACAAAAATATTTCATTTAGAAATTCTATTTCCGTCAGTCTGGCTCATAGAATGCTAGGGAATACTTTTCTCACCTTCTGCGACCCATTTTCACGATTGGTAAGGGGTTGAATGTCATATTTCTCCATATTACACCCTAAAAGGTAAATAGTTTCTAGTTTTTTTTTTTTGTGAAAATATACGCGCTATTCCTCCTTCATTGTTATAAAATTTATTAGTAGAACAAAATAAAAATTGAGTTCCCATAACTTATATTTTAACTATAATTTTTTGGAAAAAGTATTTATGTAATGAGGTTATATTGAATTCAGTAATTCTTCAAACCCACAAAAAGCCGGTATTCTGAGAGCTATCCGACTACCTATTTTATAATAACGTAAAAATAATAATTTTGTAATAATAGAATGTACCTACAGCATAATTATTTTAATATAATATAGAAATACGTTGCCTCTTTCAGTAGGTCTGTCACAAAAGACTGAGTCCTTGAATACTAAATTATAAGGTAACTTCATCCTAAAGTGAAATGAAACAATTGTGTGAGGGCGACAATCAGAAATGTAAATGAGACAGGCACTTAGAGGCAACTCATTTCTTTCAAAGATCAAATGTACCGTAAAATAATCACAAACGTGGGAAGGTGATCTTTCGCTAAGTGATCGTTGACTATAAATAGAATACTGTAAAACCCACTATCGTATTAAATATATTATAAGCAAACATTTGTTAAGAAACACATGTGGAATATAAAAAAAAAACAATAGAAAGTCTGGATACGAAATTATATTGGCAAAAAGGCATGAGCTGATTTAGTCTTTTTAGTGTTAAGCTACTTTCAAAGTCTACCTAACCCTATTTTAATTATATGAATCTATACATATTTCAAAATAAATGAGTCTTAATCTATGTTCCGAAATCAATCAAGCCATTTCAAACTTAACTAATTATAATAGAAGCCTACTGTTAGTAAAGACTAGGGACCGGTAACACAACTCTGATTTAAATTAGGTAATAAACTAATGTTATCTTACAGTGATGTCTGAGGTTATTTGCGAAAATAGGTTAACTAATGCAGCTAACATAGTTTTCTAAGCCAAGGTAGCCTTACTAACAACATTGGTGCAGTGTGATATAAATCTAAAATATATCCAACAAATGCGACTTAAATCCCTTTTTAACTCAAGAATTTCAGAAGCCGATTTATAATTAAAGAAGGGTTGAATTATCAGCCCTAAGATATTGAAACGGACAGAGGTAAGGATTGGTACTTGTGGATCAGAGTTGTCTGAAAGATTGACGTGGGTATCTCTTTAAGATAACTGTTTAATGTTAAATGTTAATATGAAGTCACTTAGGGAAATTAAATCTACATAGAAATATGTTTTTAAATTCTTATCCAATCAATATGTTTTATTGTAGTGTGTTATATACTAGCAGTCGAGCAGAGACACTCCTAGTATGGAAACATGACAACTAACATAGCACCATAGGCACCTTTAATTTCATTTCATGCATTCGTATGGTCACATTTTATAACATTAGTCCAGGTTTAATACTTACTACAATATCTCTTATGGTTTATTTCATTAGTACGGACTTGTCATTGGGTATCATAAAGCCGGATCACAATAAAATATAGCCTACATTTAAACAAAGAGTGTTTTTCTTCACTTCAGTTCAAATATATCTACACTAGAATTGCCTTTTTTTTTAATTTTTTGAATTTTTTGTTTACTATTTAAATTTAAAATGTACTACTAAAATATAGATATTATTTAAAATATGTTTATTTAAGTATTTATTTCTAACTATCCTATTCTACAATGTTGTGTGTAATTAATAATTATATTTAAAAAACACGCATAAATTAAGGAAAACATGCCCATGTTCGTTCTAAAATACTTATTTGAATTATATTGCCTTAAATGCCAATTTTCTTTTATTTTCTTCGTGAAAACCCGCCATTTGCATACACTTTGCTGACCCAGCGTCGATAAAACCCTTTTTATAGCTGTAGAGAAGATTTCAGAGGTTCAACAAGAAATTCCTTTACTGTCTAAACAGTTATTCAATAGAAAGCCGCACATACGAATTGGGCCATACGAAAATAACTCAACCAATACAGAAACAACAATGTATAACTTTGTTCAGACCCCGCGACTCGATTGTTTCAACAGAATTCTCTGTTAATGTTTAGCTTGCAAATTCATTCCGGCACTTAACGATTTCAATTTATTAACTAAATTAACATATACCTATACACTAATTAGACATCTAGAAAAGGCATGTCAAACAAACCACACAGTACTATAACAGTTTAGTATACGGAATGATTATTTTTACTATAGAATGGTAGATATTGTGTAATATCTTAGGTTAATCTCGAATGTGATTTACATAATAAAAAATAACGTAACATACGTACATTTTACATCTCATAAGAACAACTTGGTCCTGCTATCATCTTTAGTATAATAGATAAGATAGTTAATTTTTCGCCAAAACGTTGTAGTAATAAAGCACCTAAATAAAAAGAAAACACGAATTGGTTCGTAGCACTTAAGCTAAGAATTAATGTCTATAATAAATCTATAATATCAATTTCATTTCTACTTTATTTATAGTGGGCCTATTTCTTTCAGAGGCGGACGCATCTGACATACTGGCATTTTGTAGGAAAAATGTGGAAGGGTACCACCGCCTGCGAGATCCGCATTCAACGTCCCCATATCGACAGTTTTAAAAGACATATAAAAGTGTACGACTGCATTTACACTACGAATGACGTAAAAATATATCTAATCGTTTTGTAAACATAATAATAATTTTTATCGATCTCAATAAGGTTATTGTTAATTTTTAAATTAAAGTCGAATTAATGAAACGAAATTCAATAATATATTTAACGTTTTTTAGTCATTATATTACTATTCATATAAAATGCATAATTAAAAAAAAAATAATGAGTTAATTCTGTAGCTATGTACACATTCAAATTACCTATTTATATTAGTTATAGGTACCTACTCTATTCATGTAATATATTTATATAATATATGAAATCATGTATAACTGTGATTTGTTTTGTGCAACCATTATAATAAACCTATTGTTGCGTAAAATAGAATACGTACCTATATTCTAATTATGTATCAGAATATTATTTCAAATCGATATAAAACTTAATGAATCGTTAAAATCCCATTTTCACACTTTGCCGTGCAAACATTCCTTTGAAATGAGTGAACATTATCGAGTTATTGCCGTGTGGACCTCATTTTGATCTATTTAAATGTTCTTCTAACGAGTTCAATCATTAACTCTCAAATAATAGTTGAATATACATTTATATTCGTACACGCAATATCGGAAATCAGATCAGCGAAAAAATTGAAACTTTCGAAATATTAAAATAAAATTGTAAGTTAAAATATCTAAACGCAAATTGTATTTGTAGGTCTAGAATACCGGCAATAATTCGACAATTCAAATCTCAGAGGTCTATTAATCTGGGTCAAATTCAATCTACTTACGAGCGTGTGTGAAAATGTACAGGTCAGCCGCTTTCAACGAAATTAAACGACAAAGACAGTCGACATTTTTGTATTTATATATTTTGCTAATTTTTTATCATATGCGTTTTATTATTATTTTAGTAATAAAATCAAAGTGTGTAAATAGTTGGAAAGCTAAATATTACCTAGTCATTAGATTATTACGCGTAGAGTCTAATAAAAATATTATACCTAATACCTAAAACGCTATTACTATATACCCACCTATTTATTTATGAGTTAAATAAAGATTAAAATTTTCTATTTGCATTTGAGTCTTATTAATGATAATCTTTATTTAAAAAAGTGTTTCATATTTAATAACAATATGAAACTTTCGTCTTAGTAACAAGGAAATCTCATTTCTAACATGAATAATTCAGTTCACCTGACCGCAAGCTTCCATGAAACCTCCCTTACAACACCTAATAACATTGTGAAGTGTTGGGAAAATTCTGAGCTTTTATTGCCAAGGCCGACTGTTGAATTAATGACCGTAAATTAAAGCGATGAAATAGCTTTGATAGGTAAAGTTACGGGCCATTTTAAATAAACAATTAAAACGGAATAAATTACAAAAACATAAGTTTCATAAAAATGTTAATAGCAGCCGAGGCGCAGAATGTACTGGTAGCATGCTACGAGCCCGCTACGCATTATTAATTGTAACAATTTGTCTTCGGTAATGAACACACGTCCCGACATTAAGCTCTCGCCGACTGCCTCACCGCCATTTCTATGCTTAAATAAGCACACAGGTACGTAAGGTAATGTACATTAAACACGATGCTCTTATTGCTCAAGTAAATTACTTTTCGCATGAAATTCTATGACTAGTGTTAGTTCACTCGTGCGTTCAACAGGTAAAACACAATAATCATGTAATAAAAATGTATTATCTAAACGAATCAAATACCTGAAAATCTAAAAGCTATGATCATACGTAACGGCACAATTACCGTCACTGAGATGTATGTTAGTATAGGTAGGCAGTACTTACGGGGTTTGAGGGTGCGGTGCGGGGTCGGTCCGGGCCAGTCTGGTCCGGCAGCACACGTGCGCGAGCTGACAGCCGCGTGGCCGGGCTGTGGCAGACTGTTGCTCCGGGGGCCGCTTCACTTGTTACGTGCCGCCTGCGCGACCGCCCTCACCCCCGGAGCAACCCTCCACACCCGCGCACCAATATCGCGAGTCCTTCACCTACCAGCATCCACCGATATTTAGTTAGCTACGCGGATCTAATCATGCATATTTTAAAACATTTTCATACTTTTATTATTTTATCCTAAAGAAAAAAAAATTATTACAAAGATATGAAAATGAGAAAGCATTGTCTTATGACAGGGTTGATAATTTAACTCTAGCTGAACTTGCAATAAGCATCTTTATAAGCTCAGAACGTGATGACAAATGAGTTACATAAGACAGGCTGAGAAATGGGTTATATCGAGCACTCAATTTAGCGCCGTCACACGATCATTAATTTACTGAAACCTTATGAAAATTGAGCAATCCAATGTGATTTTAATAGATATTTTATAGTTATATATATTTTAATATTGTATAAAAATAAATTTGGACGTCATCGACTTCGTACTGAATAACAAAAAATCCCATTTAAAACGAGGGTTGAAATACGTAAACACGGAAAAGACCGCAAACAAACCGTATCTACCTATATCTCTAAATATAAACCTTGCTTTAGCAAACATAAATCAATAGTCATAGAGCTTATGATTCCAATTAAAACTTTTCAATCATTGGATAAAGTATCTACTGAATAATAATTAGATGTTATTTTAAAACCTAAATAAATTTGTTTAGTGAATATTAAGTATTAATAAAATTAAAAAGTTTCCAAATTGATTAATTTAAAACTAAAATTTAAAACGTATACGAGATGAGCTCCTTTTAATGGTTTGAAAATGAAATAACAAGATAAGCATCATAAATAAAATCAACTAAATTATTTATTTTTTTTTTCTCATATAAATTTAATGTGTAGGTATATAATAAGTTATACATAATCTGATATTTAAAACAAAACGTGGGCCTAGATTAACTGTAGAGTGTACCTTGACAATGTTTTTTTAGGAATTTTTAAAAGTGATTGAATTCAAGTAGGTAAGTCTACGAATCGCGTTATTCCTTTGATGAAAAACCTATTTTTATACTGATGAGCGACGTGTTTCGCAATTGCACCCGCCCCGTGTCGTTGTTGAGCTTTCAGCTTTCATCATTTATTCCACGTTACTAGTTTGACCATAAATTTCCTTTTTTTTATTTAACCAACTGGTTTTACATAGGCCTGGATATTATGTTTGTGTTGTATTAAGATTTGGTATTTGTTCTAATAAGCAACATTGTGCATATATTTAATTGGGTAAACAAATCCTAATTTATTAATAATTAAAAGTGTGAAATAGATTATGTGAATAATTAAAAAAATAAAATGACAACAAATGTTATGTAATCAATTAAAAAATAGAAAATGATATTTTTATTTCGATCGAGAGTCACTGCCATTTTAATTCTCGGCTTTCTTAATAAATTTCTATCTAATTAGCGCAATAAAATAAATCAAAAACAGTAAACCTCTTAATGCCGCAAGTGTATTGTTGGAAAAGCTCTGGGAACTAAGAGATTTTCTCTTTAATCCCTCCAATTACAAGCGAAGCACGCCCTCCCGATGCTCTACTTGAAATAGGCGCTCCTCGTAACCTACAAATCTAAGTTGCAATCAATTTAAGATTCTAAGTTGCTTACCTACTTCTCAATAAATACCCTGTAAATACTGTAAATTTATCTGACCGTTTATTTGAGGTTGCTTTCGTCCATAATTAAATTTAAAAATCTATTAAGTGTTTTTTGACGTGACAACGTCTTATAATTCGATTGAGCCGGCTAGCCGCGGCTGCACGCACGAAAAAACATGACTCATGCGGCGTTACCTCGCTCTGAGGCGTTCCATGTAAGGCTTGAAGTGCAAGCGAGAGCGCGGAACGAGCGACAAAGAGGCACAATCGGCCTTCGCGTTCGGCAGCGTTCGACATCCGTCTCTCTCCTACTTGAGTGAGCGATGCGTCTGCGTGGACAGCTGCTATACTATAGTACATTTACATGTAAAAACTATTAAATTGTAAAAAAAAATGACATAATTGTATTTATGCGTATAAATAAATCTAACTTGATCAATTTCATTGTAATTTCCAATTACCTCCTTCTCTATATACATACAAATCTATTAAACAAATGAAATTAAAATTTTCTTTTGAAAAATGCTACCATTCCATCAGTATTTTCTTAAGACGTTGTCACGTTCAACTATCGTCAGTAAACCGACTTTACAGACAACCGATTTTTTTTACATAATTATTATAGCATTCATGTGCAGTTTTGGTATCAAAAAATACTACGAGAAATCATAGTCATCAGAAACAAACAAAAAACGTTGAATTGAAAATAAAATAACGGGATAGCAAACAATCTTTTAAATTAGGAACAAAATTGCTCCACATAGATTCGCCCAGCAGACTAATCCATTATTAATACAATCATGGATGTTTTATTTATTTATCTACTTATTTTAAAATAATATAATTAGTATTGTCTCTCATCTGGTTTGCGTACTACCTACGTAAAAATTTAATAGATGAAAAAAATCAACTAACGTAAAAGGAGCGCAAAGTTTTCAGTAATCAGAACGTTCACCCTTTTTTTGAGCTGAAATAAAGTCTCAAATGCAGCATATAAAACAATTTGGCAAAAACAACGACCCTTTGAAAGAGGTGGAGAAAGGATCGAGAGCTCTCTGGGGTCTCGTAGATGGCTCGGCCTTACACCACACTTTTCCAGTGTATCTTTGAAGTCGAAAAGGGTAAACAACCGGCATTGTATTTTAGATCAAAGAACAGTGAAGATATTTAGATAAAATTAATTAACAAGTCACAGACATTCATAGTCGATTCTAAATAACATCGTTGAAAAAACTTTCTATTGCTACTTTCATGTACAATGGACCATTGTTATTGTCAATGGTCAATACTATGTTCCTAGTCCTGGATTCGGTTCCCGATCGCAACAAAACATTTGTAATATTGCATATTTATAGCATATTATTCTAGAAACAACTTTGGTTCCTGATGTCTTTGCCCGAATGCTCATACTACAGGTTTCAAGGCATTGTATGTGTGCGCGTATGTAAATTCATCTAATTATAAATTATAAAAAAAAATTAATTAAAAATGTACTATCATAATTTGAGAAATATATAATACCATCCATTATAAAAATTGCAATGCTGCAATGATGGCCAATGACAATGTTTATCGGATTAAACTGCTTTACCGAGGTAATTAGTTTAGTTTGTGTCCTGTTCATCCGTATCCAGTATAACAAGCCGGGCAACTTACGTAAATATAAATACAAATTATGAAAGGCATATTTTCAAGATCAAGAAAAGGCGAATGAATACAAAGCACAATTGAGATTTAAATTAATTTCTCATCTCTCCGCCCAAGGTCACTCTTCAAGGAGGTGACCTCCATGAAAATACCTACACGCCTACAGCTCTACGCGTAATGCATTCATAAAATTTGGAGGGAGATTCCAGTGCCGGGAACAATCGTGTCCTCAAGCTATTAACAAACCTCGATCTCACTTTGGGATACCATACGATAGACTTATAATGCTGTTAATCATTTTCTTAAATCTCGGTTAACATTGATAAATACTATAAATTGTATGAAGGTATATAGAAACACTAGCTTTGCATCGCCAGTTCACTTGTATTCAGTTTAAATCATACACTTCTTCTCTTATTAATGGCCTCAGATGCCTAATGAAGACAATTGTGTCAATGCAGAGTATTAGACAGCAACACAACGAGAAATTATAGAATTTTAACACACCCCTAACGCCCCATGCTTTTTCCATGTAAGTATTCCTTTCCCAAATATCATTATTTTGAAGAAATGTAGGCTCAGCATCTTAAAATTTGAGTTCAAACATCGAATATCTCATGCATTGTAATTATTCCGTTTTTAAGATTTTTTTATTTTTCCTATTAGTCAAATAATTTCTTTTATAAAAAAGTTAACTCAAAATACTATAAGACAATAATTAAAAATTGTACTACTACGAAGTAGATATAAAGATAAAAAACTTTTGCGGTTTACGATTATTACATAACGAATAATAATGTCGTACTGTGCTCACGAATATGATTTATGTATAACAGAAAATCTCAAATTTATATTCATTCTATGAGTAAATAATTTCTTACTCAAAATCTCGGGGTTTGAGGAAATCATTGATTGAAAAGGAGTTATCATATTCTATTGAGAAGTTGTCTTTATTTGCTGTGCTACACCCACGCTGCGAGATAACGTGATACCATTTCTTGAAGCAAGACCTATGTAGAACTCTTAACTCGGTACAATATTATAAATCATAAGAAAACTTCATTAAATGTCAACTTTGGATGGAAGGATATTGAAATAAAACCACTTTTGTCCGCCGTCGCATTCCTTATATTGCATGAAAATACGAAACGGTTACATAAAACAAAATAAATGTATAATTCATGTTACAAATAGTGGTGTAAAACCAATTAATATTATTTTAATAGATTTAATAAAATAATAAAAATAATGATGATGTGGCTAGGATAAAATATAACAGCGATAGGTAACAATATAAAATAAATAGTCATATTTTCACTACAATCAATGCGACCCAACCACTAAATGAAATGTGTAAAATGCGTGAAGTGTTATCGTAATGAATTAATGGATACTACTCGATATTAATGATCTGCTTATGTGAATCGAAGCCGTGTACTTAATACTACTGCTGTCTTGATATCAGCAAAAAAATAAAGAGCGCTTTGCATCCGTTATGAAGTTTAAAACACAAGCTCGATGTCTGAGCCACATTCCGTGATCGAGGCGGGAGGCGCCTGGAGAAGATGCTATTTGATTAGGCCTTTCGCTTTGAAAAGCTCGCGCATCAGACCCTTGAGGTAGCGGATCTCGCGCTGCAGATCGGCGCGTTTTGTGCCCAACTCGGAGTGGCGTTGACGTAAGCTGTGCTCCTCATTCAACAACACCTCGATCTCGGCCTTCTTTTTCTGGCGATAACGAGTGGCCGCGTTTTTGTTTTGCTCCTTTTTACGGGAGCGGCGGTCGTCGCCTCCGCGAGAGTATGGCTTCGGACGGGAAGAGCAGAGTGACCAGTCTTCGTCTGCGGAGGAGCGCGGTGAGGAAGGCGGGGATGAACGAGGGGAAACATCATTGGATGGTTGCGGAGAAGACAGCAATTCCTCTACGGATTGCAATTGCTCCAAGTCTGTCGCCATCGCCACTGGCCACTCAGCGGCCATCGCGTGAGGGGCAGTCTGCGCCTGCTGCGCATAACTGAGGAGTAGTTGCGTGGCGGGGCCCGGCTGTGACGGGGGACTCTGCGGCGGCGTCAGGTGAGTGAGCTCCACGGCGCCGTATACACTCTCGAACTCGCGTAGCAGAACCTCCGTAGGCTGAGGTGCGGTGTATAGAGGTGGCACGCCAACGAGGCCCGTTTGTGACGGTATTGTGGTCACATGATTTTCGTGAACTTGAGTTATACCATCGTACACGGGAAGGTCCACTTTCTCCTCCAACCATGAGGACAGAATATTTTCTGTGAATAAAATTATACAACATGAGATATGTGGAATACAGAATTATATTTATACTAGTTATGTATTGACTTAATAGAAACAATATAATGTCATGCAATGCCATGAACTCAAACAATCAGTATATAAATTGCAATAATAAGTACAATAGTGTCCCGAGTAATTGAGTTATTAAATTATAATTTAATTAGCACTTCAAACAACGCGTCACAATAATTATTTTAAAGTAATCTTAAGATAACAAATGGAATTTGGCCTAAGAGTATGAATCACATTGAGAGATCAAATTGAGAATAAATACTATCAATGTAACGTAAATGTGATTAATTAGTCAAATTTATATTTTAATGTTATTTAAATAGACAAACTATAATTTAATTTGTATATTTATATTCAGTATAAAAATATCTACAAATACTAGTTCAACAAGTTGGTGACGATTTAAATACCCAATAATTGTGTGTGCGATCGTACTTGGGTATTAATTGATTTGATTCTCTTCGAGTAACTGATGGTCACGCTTACAATTATTCGATCATAAATTCCCGATAACAATCGAAAGTACGTCCAATACAACACAATTAATATTATAGAGGTTTTATCCAATTTCTTGAATGAAATACATCGCAAACAGGAATGTGCGTAATTATTGAAATTTGTGGAGAATTTGAAATTAAAATTTTCCTATTAATTGACACATAAAGCATGATAGAAAAACAAGTCCTTATTATAAGGAAAATCAGTGCGCAATTGTTCAACTTATAAACAGAGTTAAGACGCTGCCCCCTCGATAACCTTTTGGTGCCGACACTGCCAATGGACGATAACAAAACCATTTTAATTCAAATATAATTGACTTTTAATTTATTTATTTTTTACTTATACTTCGTTCACAAGGTTCTGTCGAAACAGTGTTCTTATTTCGCCCTTTCTAAAGGTATTAACAACAACAATATGCATCGTATCAATCGAGCGAGCGAGCGTTGGAATTGAAAACAAGTGGCCACCGCGGAGTTTAATTATTCGGCGAAGTGTGTAATCGACTCGAGGTCGGCATGGTCTCTTAACTGGTTTGTTAATAGGTCTGAGAGCCGGCTCGTATGTTCAGCTATTCGAATTCCATAACTATTGCAACTGCATACTGATCCAAATTAATATTTATTAGAGAATAATTTAATATTAAAAAGTGTAAACAAAACAAATTGACATTGATAAAATAAGCAAAATTGCCGATACATTTATTTATAATGTCCTATGCTTGCTGGCACATAAATTAATAATTCTTGTTTCTTAATTTATGAATAAATTTTATTGTAATAACAAATCAGACGCAAAAAGGTACTCGAGCAAGGAGAGCCTCAGGGTCGTGCGGCCGCCTTTCATAACAGTCCAAATAAACAACAATAGCATGTCCCTACTAAAACAATAAATATCACGAAGACATACCAACGTAACTATCAGATAGCGCCATCATTATCACAATACGTTTATATTAACACGACTGTCTTAAATGATGTTAATAATTACAAATACAATAAAATAGGCAGTAATGTGAAGTCAAGTATCCTCGTATGCGAGCTGAAGTCGTCGATGGTATCCCACGAGATGAGGGGGATCTAGCGTCTTTTCACTAACTTCTGTGAGTTGAAAACAATTTCTTTGTTCCAAACGCACTGATACGGGAACTTCATTCTAACGGCGTCCAACGGGCACATTGGTTTTGGTAGACATAAGTCAAATACCGAGCGCCCACGCCCGGGGTGCAATACTCCTTTAGCAGTTATTGTCACGAATCGAGTGATGCAGGCGAGACCTGCAAACGCGGCGCGGAACAACCTACTGAGTGCGCCGTCGATCGAGAAACGTGCGCATGCGACGCCCCACCAACCTGCGCCGTCACGCTACATCTCATTAATGTGCCAGGCCCTACTTAATAAACTCAACAGATTTGTTTTTATAAATAAGATATTAAGAATATATTTATTTATTATTAAATACTGAATTAAAATACGATGGACCAATCTTATTTTACTTATTAATGTATATTATTGTTATAATACACATTAATGCCATAAGCACACAATATTAAAACCTTGTAATTAATTTTTTTTTAAATGACGTACTAGAAAGTGAAAAGTCCTGTTGTTCTAAATACAAACAACAAACATGTGTAAAACAAACGTTAGTAAACCAAGTAATAATGATGACGCGTATAAACAGTGTGCCCTATTTTGTGGGAGCAAATATTGTGACGTCAATTTAAAGTACTCAGCAATGAGCACGCAAGTAGAGTTGCGTACTATCAATATCAATTGTTTTGTAAGACAACATGCGTTACAACTACAACTACAGATTTTATATTAGCCACTGCCTACCCCACTTACTACTGGATTAAGTTTTTATCATTTTAATCAGACGTTTCGAAAGCATTACAGCCATGATGGTCGCGGCGAGATTATTTTAACTTTTTAAAAAACTTTAAAACGCCTGAATTTTTTAATACGCAAAACTAGAAGGTAAAAAAAAAAATGATTTAGTACAATCAACTCATTACAAACCACTGCGCATTTGTTTTATCTACCGTTTAAAAAAATAATCCATAAGGGTCACGTTCAAGGAGAATAAAAAATATAAGACGGCAGAGTAAGCTGTGATAACGCACGCGGCTCCATAATTGCTACTATCAATTACATAATTAATTGCATTCGTTCATTGACCTAGAACTACTAATATGTAACCTAGATGAAGCCTAAAATATAAATTTAAGCTGGATTTCCTAACATTACTATTAAATTTAAACTTGCCATCGCGTTCACTCGCTATTATTTTAATCAGTAACCAGCAAATAAGCTAGAGAATTGACCAGTAATTCAGTTAGTAGTTTTATGAGCTATTTTTATTTTTTATTTTAAGAGCTAGATTATACAAAAAAAAGTCTAAGACGTGCCCTTCCTTCTAGATTTTAGACTGATTAAGATTGTGATGTGTCTATGATAGCAATTTAAAGTAAAATAAAGCTCACCTTGTTTGCATTGGTGGTCAAGCTGTTGCATCAAGTCAGATGCTAACTCAGCGCGCGAGGGCTTGGTTTCAGGCGGTGACGGCGGATATAGGGTGGTGTTACCCTCATCCTGGTTGTGGTTGCGGTACTCCTGCGCCGCGCTGGTCTCCAACTTCGGTGCATTTGGAAATGTTTTAAGCAGATCTGTGGACAATTAGAAGAAAAAAACATATAGTTTTGAAAATTTAAAATTTAATTAATTGTACGCCAATCTTATAAAGATATAAGTAAATACGTGAATAGCAATGAAATAAAAATTGCATTTGAGATCGTGTCCAAGAGAAAAATATGAAACGGTAATCATTTTAATTTTAAAAAATCAAGTAATACTTAAATTGTTTTTAAAAATAATCTTACTTTGAAAAAACTGCAATTGAAACTCCCTACACATTTCACACATTCCATTATTTTTATAACAACACATTTTCAATTACTATCTAAATTAAAACTCGATTTAATACTGATTCGTTATTTCAGTTATATTAACGTGGAGATCAGACGGAGCAAACTCCAAGGTAAGCACGAGAAGCTCCGATAACTGTACAACTCAATAGCTGGAGTATGAGAGACGCGTCAATATATATATGAAAGATAACTGTCACACGATCTTACGTCAAACCAACGCCCATGTGTGTTAGTTAAATCTCAACCGATAAAACGGGAGCACAACAAATTAAAACTTAATATTGTTATCAATTATTATTTAATAAATCTTTGGGTAGAAACAAAACTATTTTTGATTATCTCCTGTATATCTCTAGCATAGTGAAGGAGAGTGCTACCAATAGCTATTACTCGCCTCATGGACCGTAGTCTAGTTTAGGAGTGCGGTCTCATAACCTTAAATACATTTATTTAGTTTACTTTCCCTTTGTATCTTAAATTTTGCTACAACATGAATACTAATATTATTCATAGAATAATATCTTATTGGTAGAAATTGTTTCCTGAACAGCATTCCCCTTCCTGTTAATCACCCTTACATTTTATTAACTGATCCAATATTAACACAATGTATTTATTGTATGTCAATTTATGTTTGTTGTATTGTACATTTCCTGCATAGACTATAAACATAATTATTTATTATTATGATTACGAGTGCAAAGAAAACACCCTCGAATAGAACACTATATTAAATATTAGATGTTATCTAAATTTAACATGCAAAAACATAAATTCTCTATGACAAACAAGATAATGTGAATCAAAACATATTTTCATTGGATACAAGATAAACAGTGGAAAAGACTTATAATTGCCGATGCCCACATGTGAATATGGGAGCCGTAACTCAAAACAATATTTGTTTTCACGGGCACTCTGACGCGATACTGTATCTGTGGCCAGTTCGTAAACAACGTGTCCGTACGATCATATTGACACACCCACTTTCGGCTCTTCCATCACATGGTAACATATTTTTTGTGCCTTAATCACATTTAGAGGTGACTCAAGGTTGTTTAATATATTGTATTAAGAATTATGACATTTTTGTTAGTTAAAATCATTTCCCGTTATTATCAATTTATATATTTGAATAGTTTATCTTAGCACAAGTTACTAGAAACGCGTAGAAAACTAATGTTATGATTAAATACGGCATTAGAACTATTAATAATAGGAAATACTTAATATCAGCAGTTAGTGTTGTCTTAGGTTATTTGCGAACACTATTTAAATGATTTAACACTATGCGGCTTACCATAGCGTTCACTTTTTTATTATTTTAATAATCCGACATTTGCAAGCTTTACGCGTAATAAAGCCGCGAAAAGTATTACATTACTAATCAGTAGTATCACAACAAAAATAGATTAGCTAAATATTTTAATGATAATTGTTTCTATGTATTTAACAATCATTAAATTTCTATTACAATAATATTGTTAAAATGTTTAATTAGAAAAAGCGGATGATTGAACTCTTTATACAGATGCCACACCCCCCTTGCTGAAGAAGTACAAACGGTTTATTTTTCATTTTTGTTTTTTTAGTTTGAAATATTTTTCATTTTTTCAATTCTATTATGTATGAACGAATCTTATAAAAGTAAAAAAAGAAAATTGTTAAAAGATTTTATTCTTTACGCCGCGACATATAAAATAATCAAAATAAACTAGGTGGCAAGTTGTAATTAAGTTTTTTAAATTAGTTAAAAACGTTCACAAATAACCTCAGACATTACTATAAAGAAAATTATTGTTTTCATCAACTCGCGCTCGACCTACAGGGGTGTGTATAGCTGAACAAATGCGTAAAGAAAAAAAAACATGGCGGAAAGTCTAAACGCCTACAAGATAACAATTGAGGGTGTGGCGATATCTTGCAGACGCTTTGAATGTTGCGTAAACACTATAAGACAACAATTTAAAAATAATTAGACGATTCAAACTTTAAATACATAAATACACTAGATAGGAGGGAAAATAAATTATTTATATTATTTTTTTGTTATATGCACAAATGCTTTGCATAATAAATAGACAACCTAGATAAATAGACCAATAAACCTATATATATCTATGCTAAGCCATTTCTATCATCGTACTATTGAACTAATATACAAGTAACAAACTTACATTAGTATTTCTTCTTGAGAGAGTTCTAAAAGGTATGCTTATATCTATAACGAATTGACGCAGTTGCTCTTAAATAAATAAAAATATATCATCGTACGCATCTATGACGCGATAACTTAATAGATTGTCTATCTTAGAAGCCCTTTTTTAAATCCCCATATTAAGCTTATTTTTTAATAAAGCCCGAAAAATGAAGGTCAAATTGATAAGGTCGAAATCTTTAAGAGATTTATACACAGGAGCTCTCAATTGCGTGGCTACCATACTCAACAAAGGTCACCTTCATTTTTATTTTCTTTATAAACTGTCCATATAATCTCTGACAACATTGCAGCAAAATATTCCCTTAAAACTTTTAACTTTATAGACTTCTACAAGTCATATAAATTAGCATTTTTGGTGCATACAATGTAAAAGCATTTCATTCAAATTCTATTTTATCTAATTAAAACCACTAACAATGATAACTCACATTGACTTATTACTGTCTCCCTGAGTCCTTAACTTTTTTAAAAGTATGTACAAAATATTACATAAGCAACAGGCGGCAATAAATATATGATAAATTATCTTAAAGTATTCCGTGATGATGGAAATGTACAGTTATTACTATTGATAACAAAATACATTTTATCATTGACCCTCTTTTATCACCGTCATGAGGTGAGTCCGTGGGGGGTGTGCTCTCAGAATAGACATTGATTGTACATTACAATTAACCATTCTACAATTTTTGTGTACACATTGAAAGTGGAAGTCATGCGGATTGATAATACTATCGGAGAAAACTGATATAAGATACTGAAACGCATTTTAATACCCTGCAAGTGGTCATAATAAGAGAATCAGGTAAAATATAATTTATATATCAATTGTCTATATCATACTATTATTATGCATTAGTTTCATTGCAACACACTTTTTCTCAATCATATTCAATATGTCATTTAACGCTTGCTCTCGGCCCTTGAGATTTTGAAAGAGTCAGCATGCCCAAAGGTTTAAAAAAAAAGTTTAAAGACCTTTGGTGTAGGGGATTATATCCATTGCCTAATATCTTAGTTAGATGAGTGAGGCACAAGAGACAAAACTTGGTCTATATGTTCCATCTTAATTTCTAGAAATATAAATCAGCAAAAAATAGACGTACCATCAGAGAAATCGACATCGAGTAGCATATAGCACTCTTCATTAGTGAGTAAATGGCCGTCGGCCGAAGCCAACGGCAAATTCCATAGGCTCAAGCTCATTTCCGGTATGTATTAATGTCTGAAAGAATAATGTAAACAAACTTATTTTTAACACAAAAACTATTAAATAGATTATTACAATATGTCATCTCAGATCTTTCAAGAATTCCTAAATTGTTCTTATTATTTCCATGTCATTCAAGTTGTCCATTTCATAGGATTCAAGAGAATTTAATTAGCTCGTAATAATAAAAATATTAAAGTTCATAAAAATACTTACAGCAGAATCGAAATGAAGCCTTGAAATAGGAGCGCTGTAATAGCGTGAGGGAGATAGTAGATTCGTAGATGATGATGTAGATTGTCGTAGGACAAATTTGTCCGTGGGGAACGCCATGATGGCACTGAAAACACATAGAAAAATACATTGTTAATCAGTCATTTTCTAAGAGCTGGGGTATCCTAACACCAAATTGCATGAAGAAAATCATGGGTTTCTTTAGATGACAACTCATTTCCATTGCTTCCTATTCTTGTGTGGGTAAAAATATATTAAACCCAATATTGATAGTTATTGGAAACTATAATAATTTACCTTCTTTTCTTTGCAAAAACATTGGAGAAAGCGAAATTACATAATTAAGAAAAGACCTTGGCTAAACAAGAACGCCTTGTACCTCGGTAATTGGTAAGTGTAACTTTCTCGTATGTACTTTGTGAACTGTTAGGATCCGGCTTATAGGAATTAATAACTATTAGATCCTACTTAAATTAAAATTAGTAATAGTCACAATAAGCTATTATCAGATTAAAATTTAAAAATCATATCACAATGTGACATCAAACATCTAGACATAAAAGTTCAAATAACAGATAATTATTATGGTTTTGTTTATCATCAATTTTAGTTTTATTAGTTCGTGTTTAAATGTATTATATTTTGTATAGACTAATTAAGAAAATTGATAATAACTTTATACAATTTTTTTATTCCATATTCATGAATAATCAATGCATACGGATCATAACTACAACTCAACATCAATTTGATTTTAATTTTCAAGTAAAAAAAAACACTATCAAAATTCAAGAGCAAAAAAAAATTCTTCCTCAAACATATATTTTATCACTTCCTTATTATTATGTAACATCCAAACTAATAATTTTTATGTTATGATATACTTTTAGTCAATTTTATTAATTAATCATTGAGTTACACATACTAGAGAAGAGAGTACAAGGATATTACTCTAAAAGCATTGGTTCAGGGAACATCATCATATAAATCTATTTTATTAAAATTCTTATTATAAAATTTTGCTAAAAGTCACATGTGCATTGTGCACCGTTTATAGTATGTATGGGTTTTACTCAATAGCAGGAATGATGCATTTTAACTACAAATAGAATGAATCAATACACTATTTTTGCTATAATATGCATGTAAAACTCATACTTATCACACTGTAGTGTTGCTTTCACACAGACTTTGTTTGACATGTCTCTAATATGATAAACTCAGTGTTATTAATATCAAACTCATTCTCCAAATCGGCAGCTTGATAAATGTGGAAAGGACATGTAAGGATCGACCATCTCTACCTAATTAATTCACAAGGAAAGAAGTGAAAAAATATATTTAAAAAACATATACCATATATAGAGAATTATAATATATAGATATAGAATTTTTGGGTTTTCACAAACTGCAATTCATCATACAAATGTATTTCTGAAATCCATTCAAGTAAACAATGATGTTATGTCTAAAATAGAACACAAAAATATTAAGATTTTACAAGGTGGTCAGTTTAATATATCTAGATGTCGCTAGATGGCGCTGCGTACATAATAAGAAAGAGTTTTTATTATTTATTTATATTTGTTTAATTAACGATTAAAATATATTTATTGAAAGAAGTTTTTCCAAAATAATTATTACAATTAAAAAATGCAAGGTCAAACAATCAAAGATAAAAGTGCACACGTGGGAATTTTCATTAACTAAGGATACCTTTTTTAAAATGATTTATTACATTTCAATGTAATTATCACTAAAGATTTATATTTTATCATATAGTCAGTTGTTCCACTAATTTGAAAGAATTAGCTGCAGCCATGTGGCTATTTAAAATACTATACTTTTGAAGTATGTTCAGAAAAAACATTTTGTTAAACCTGTTTTTGGAATTAGCGTCCCACTTTCATTGTTCATTTGCATCAAAACATTCTTACGGTAAATGGTATTATACTTTTAAATCATAATTTTGTTACTAATTATAACTATTTCATAGTCTCAATTTCTAATCTATTTATGTGCAAAAGTAATAGCATATATGAATGTAGATGTATATTATATTTAAACGTTCTTAGTTCATTGCATGTGTTTGAGCAATCCGTGTTAGGTTAGATGGCTTTGTAATATACAATATATTTATTTGTAAAGATAATCAAAACAGTGATTGCAAAATATACTAAGACACGGTGTTTGCGATAGGTGAAAGTTAATGCGAAGTTGCAGTTCGACAAGTTGCCATATATACCTTACGTCTCCACTATAATTTAATATCAAAAATACGCAATACTTACAACATATTTTCTTCGAATTTAACGGCACACACACGTGTGCAAACTTTTCTATTTAGAAACCCATTTTTACACTTATAACACGAAAAGAAACAAAATTATACGTCAATTATCCGCGAGCCATGAATGAGTAAGAGAGGCAGGGATGTGCTCACATGTCAATAAAAATATTCAATTGCCATTTTTCAATTGATACATTTTATAATAAGAATTTATACTTTATTTTGTATAAGGGTATATTTTGACTGCAACAACAATACCACAATTTAAATAATATTATGTTAATCATTTAGAAAACAAAGGAAACTTTAAACTAGTAATGCATGACAGATCCTTAAGGACATTAATTGAATGTAAAATACAGCCCTATAAGCGTCAAAAGGAAATGACGCAATCGGCATCACAAATTTCGCAATGCAAGGATGACGTCAACCGTCATTCCGGCCGAACGAGGGAAATTAAGCACCAATTGTTAGATCCCGAAAGAAAAAGTCGAATAATTAATTAAATTAATATTTATTACATGAGAAAATTTTATGAAAAGGTCATAGTGTAGCAGTCCATATCGCGTAAATTGACTATTGCTACAGTTTTTGTCACACAGAAATCCGGTATGCAGACAATCCGCACACGCTGACCCTCAGTACCTGAATAAAATATAATCATTTTAAATAAGAGTATACATATTATTATCTTCCAAAAAACTAATTATTATAAAAATCACCTTCATATAACATTGTCGAGAACTCCTTGGCGTTTCCACAGAAATAAATAGCTGGACAATTATAAATAGTGAACGGGTCAGTATCCACGCAAGGAGTACATGGGACTGTATCGGGTGCTGTAGGTGAAATGTGACGCCATTGTAAAGTCGCTTTCATGGCGTCTAAACAATCATCTATCGTACTATATCGCATTATATCTTTAATTGGTTCACCTGATGACCCGAGGCAGAGAAAACCTAAAATATAAAATAGTATATTTATGCCCACTAAATTATTTAGTGTTGTAGGTAGAATAGGATTTCTATACTACAGCAAGGTACACATAGTTTTGGTCACTAAAAGCTGCCACCAGTCAAACCATCCCATTTGTAGTTAAAATGTACAATTCTTGATATAATATAGAACTTCTACTCAACATTCCGCTTTATATAAACTGGTTCTCAATTAAAAACTACAATGAAACTTCTGGTGCTTCAGAACAAAATAGCTAAAATAAATGCAATTGTAAACTGAATAAAACATATTGTTATTAAATAATAATAGTAATTACCTCCAATATCACATTCATATGGATTTGTGACTCTCGAAAAAGATTTATATTCCATAGCTTTAGGGAACAAACCTAAAACAGAGAAACATACAAATTTATTCTTCCTCCAAAAAGAAAAATGGAAAGTTTGTCTTTTTTCATTATCATATAAAAACCACCACACTCACAGTAATGAAATGGCTTTTGCGGTAACATGTTTCCAGAAGGATCCTTACATCCTGGCATCAAGTCCAATGGAGCTACAGAACATATTGCAGCGCATAAAGAATCCACAGCTTCAGCTGATGCAATCACATCAGACTCATTTAATGTAGAACCACTCTCATCGTTTGTGAATACACCACCTAAAATTATAATATAGGCTTTAATGTAAATCTCACAATTTAAATTTATAATCTTGACAATTTGTTACACTGTCAAATAAATGTCCTCAAGTTCAATAGCAATTAATAGGAAAAGAATGAGAAAAAGTATAAAACCAGTAAACATATATTTAAATTTTAAATATTTCATAAATTTAATCCAAAGGGCTCGTAACAATTGCCATACTCAAAAGTTAACTTGGCACCCCACTATTGTAACATACCTACCAAGTGTCAAGTTAACCTCTGTGATTACACTATCATCTTCTATTTACCTGCTACTATTATCCTAACAATTTTAGACAGCTCCTCTTGATATGATAATGTTCCCGAAACACCCCCAAGCCATTCTAACAACAAGTTTAAAGAGAACCAATGCTCCGCAGTTTTAGAGGCTAAATTCAAGCCTGAAGCTAGAACTATGTATCTAAAATATTTTTAAAATAATTATTACATCACAGTAGTATTTCTTGTATAACAACTTATTTCTGAATATGAATTTTGAATTAACAATATGTATTTTATTATTGTTGGCTACATGGTGAGGATTTCAATAGTTAATCCATTCTCTCCGAATATCTAAACAATTTTTGAAAAATGATGTTTGTTTCATACCTATCATCACTAATTCTTGGCAATGGCTTTTGTATATTACATCCAGCCCAACAAACATCTCTAACAGTGAAAATACCATCTTCATCTTCAGAACCTGCAAACAATTAATCCTTATTTATTATATGCAGTGAATTACAATAACTGTTGATTGTTAATACATACCTAAAATAGCACAAACAACACCAGTCACTACTTGATGCACATCAATACAAGCTCCAACTAGTTTTATTCTTTGCAGCTCATCTTCCAAAACAAGACTATCACTCTCATGCACAAAATGTGTTCTACAAAATCATATAAATGATAAATTATTTGATTGTTATTAAAAATATAGAGACTAATATTTTACCTAGATGGTTGTGGTATGATTTCCAATCGATCAGATAATTCTTTTAAGATACTAGGCTTCAACTGTTGGTTCTTGAACAAAGTTCCAATAATTACGCATTGAACTCCCTTTTCTCGCAAATCACAGAGTTTTAATGTTTTGTACTTATTTGACCATTTTTTATGTACTATTTTATCCAATATATTCCTAAATGTGCCAAGTCTAGCGGCATAAATATGAGCATATTGCTTAGAAAAGTCTCTGGAAACCTTGCGAAATCTCTCGGAACACTCCGTATAATCTACTTCATGTCTTTCTATATTATGAATAGCAAAATCGGAACCATCCTTTGAAGCACTAGAATTGCATTTAAATAACATAATAAAAACGATAGCTGTAAAAACCAAAATACAAATCGCAAACGACTACCGCGCGAATTTGACACTTATGTCAGCCGTGAGTCGTGACAGTTTACTTTTAACAGATTCTATTGTATTATTTAACATTTAAATTTTTTTTTCTTTTGCGTGTTCTAGTTTTTTTGTTTATTGATTAATACTAAATAAGAACTTTAATTGTATGAAAATATTTGTAAATGTAAATTTTTAGCTTTTTAATTTAATTAATTTTAAAATTAAACTTTAAGGAGTCTTTTCCACTAGTAGTTGCCGCGTTGTTTTGACTACCGTGAGAACGAAGCATATTTATCCGTAAAATGGCGGGAGTGCAAAAAGTTAATCTTAATCAGTTAAATATAAATTTAAAAAATGCGTTAATTATTGGTGCAGTTATCGCCAAAAATAATCCTAAGATATTCGGACAAAAGAAGAAAGGCGGAGATATGAGAGGAGTCATGTCTTTCACGTTGAGAGATTCTAAAATTGATACCATAAATTGTGATGTGTGGGGCTCTGATTGTTTTATTCTTGCATTTTATGAAAGATTTACTGTAGGGGACGTTGGTAAGAGTTCGTATTATATAACGATAATGGAAAGTACGTAATAATTATAAGAAATTTATTTATTGTAGTCGAGATATCGTCACCAAAAATAATGGTCAAAACTGGTGATAATGAAAATTTTAGACCTCACGTAAGTGTTTTTTTGTCTTTCTCTATCAATGTGTAATTTAATAAATAGATATGTAAGCTTTTTTTTGCGTTGAAGGTGTCCTCTCCATTTTGCTTGGCAATTAACGAAAACCAATCTGATGCATATATTCACACTGCAGACACATATTCTTCTTATTTACCACTATTACACTTGCCAACAAAATTAGCTGCTGGATATTATGGATTGGCTGAAATATTAAAGTTACCTGGTAAATATGAAATCTTTATTTAAACAATAATTTTAATATATTTAATATTTTATAAATATGTTTTCAGAGGGATATTCGAACACCTATGTGGATTTGTTAGTGGTTGTGAAGTGTGTTAATCCTACCAAATGCATTAAAACAAAAGCTGGTAAGTTTTCATTATTATATAAAATAAATTTTTCACTTGATTCAATTTTTACTCATACTATCTCACGGTCTGTTAAGTAGAGGTTCCAGGTTCGATTGTTGATTAGATAAATGATGTTAATATTGTGAATAATTTCAGGAACTGACATGACTGTTAGAAGTGTTGAAATAGCTGATAATACAACACCAGCTTCTATCTTATTAGATATGTTTGATTTAGATACTATTCGTAGGTATGCTATGTTCATTTATTTTTTTGTTATAAAACTATTATATTAGTCAAAAATGGAATCAGAAAATCCAAATAAATGCTTCTCTAAATCACATAGAATCTTTTGTGAAGGTAAATGTAAAGAGAGAAAGTTATTGTCATATAATTAAATAGTCATTTTTATTAAACCAAACAAAAGTCAAAACATTATAAAAAGTTATATATTTTTTTAATGAAGCTCGCTCTAGATTTCACTTATAATTATATATTTCATTTATAATTATATTGTGTGAATTTTAACTATTGCATAAAAATTCATACTCACTATACAGAACATTTTGAATAGAATGCAGTTCAATCACGAATTATACTCTCCAGTTAATTTGCATAGGAATTTGACAGACAGGGACGAATTCGGAACTAGTGGCGCTCTTCAAGAATACCTAATGGGATTAAGCTCGCATTGTACTCTTCTTTGTATTTATTCAATAAATACTTTTTTATTTGCAGAGCCGATAAATGGCGTCCTAACGAGAGTGTATTGTTCATAGCAGATGCCCGTGTTAATTGGCGTAATAAAGCAACCACTGTGCAAGTATGCTCCAAGACTGTGATCACACACCAACCACACACAACTGATGCCGAATCATTAAGGCTTTATATGAGAAACCTCTCAGAAACACGTATGTTTTATTTTTTATTCTATACTGATATTATAAAATGTTAACATTGGAAACAGTGGTGTAGCTAGGTAACCAAAGGCAGGGGCAAAAATAAACTAGGGCCCCAATTAAACTATATACTAAACTAAGAATACAGGGGAGTTCTCCGCAAGTTTCAATTGTTGGGAATTCCCCTGTATTTTTTAAATAAGTTGCCATTATATAAGTCGCATTCCTGGAATCTGGTTTATTTATATTCCGAATGTGGGAAAAAATTTCACTAGTTCAATTTATAGTTTGTACATGTTCAATTTGATAAATTTTAAGATAGTGGGAATGTTTAAACTATAAAAGGTAAAAAGAAACAATATCTATTTTGAAATTAGGAGAACTCAAGATTTTAAATTTAATATTATGTCAACTTATATTTTTATGATGCCAATCTATTATGTTGTATTTTAGAGTCTGATCTCTTTCTAAATTAAAGCTTTATGCAATATTGAAAAAGTTTGTAAATATTGTGTGAATTTGAGTGTACAGGTGGCGGAGAGATTGCAGCATGGAATGCCTGGAGCGGAGAGCGTTCTTCAGCAGCCTCTGTGTGTCAAGTGAAGGATAGAATAAAAGCAGCAACTCCCTTCTGCGCATCGCTGCATGGATTGCTTACACATTTTGACCTAAATGATCTAACTAACACTGATGGGAGGTAAGTTAGTATCGTCACTATCAATACAAGTGGGGCACGGAAACCTCCCACACTTCCAAAAATCAAATCGTCCGCTAGTGTTCCTGACCAGAAAACAATTTTGTTTTGTGTGTACAAATTTAGGACAGCAGGATCTACACTAAATGTGCATGCAGTGAATGTGCATGACCTTTCTGACAAATACATTTTTTTTTATATCTCAAATAGTTTTCTTTTACCAGCCTTTTGAAATGTGGGCCGTACCTTACCCTGTATATCCAAAAAACGTACAAAAGATATATAAAAGTAATCGTCACGCGAAATCCATGAAGTTAATTTAAATTAATATTTCAGTACATCAGAACCAGAAGACATAAGAGTAAGATTTGCTGATCATACTGGCGAATTGAATGCGCGATTACCAATTAATGTTCTTGAAACCGCATTAAGCTGTTCTGTAAGTTATTTGATAAATAATATATCGATTATCAGTAAATCGAAAATAACACTCGAACAACAATAATAGTATAATATATAGTACTCGATAATAATAAATAGTACTCGAACAATAATAATATAAGAATAACACTTGCTAATTCTTGATGGTTTCGCATATTTCTTTTTTTAAATAATCCGAATTGACTTAAATGAACCTATTTCATTTCCATAATCCACCGTAGTTATTTTAAGAGAAAAAACTTGAGCTTTAGCAAATTATTTATTATAAATGTAATAATAAGTATGATTTTTAATTGCTTCAACAGTTACCCCAACTTCGAGCAATGTCAGATGATGATCGCTCTGCTCTACGTTGGGCGTTGCTCCTTGAACAATGCACTGCAAAGTTGGCTGCCTCGCCTCAAAAATTGATAGTTTTGGAATTACGTCGAGCATCCCCGGCCGATCCTATTCCGCTTTATTAATTGAATAAATAATATGTAAAAGAAATATATTTTTTTATTTATCTTATTAAAAATCTAATAATCAGAAATTAGTTTTTAAAACATACTCAGTCTTAATTTGTAAATGAAAAATAATTTACCTCTGCCTACCCCATAATGAACACCAATCTATATTAAAGTGTTTATTTTTGTTTCTAAGATACTTTATCTTAGTAACGAAGAGGGAGGAATTATTGATCAAACTTGAAATAAAAAGTAGAAATTTAGTTCTCAAATAATAAGTTTGTCACGAGAAATGGAGAAAAAAGAAGATGAAATAATATATGAATACACAAAGAAAAGGCGGGAATTTGGAAAGCAGACATTATTTAGTGATCATGGACCAGAATTATGTGTTAGCATACCTTCTAATCCGTCTCTGTACAAAAATTATATCTTAAGAAATCCAGTACACGTTGCCATACAAAACACTGGGACAATGTCTGAACATTATGTCAACTCAGTCAGGTATTTTATTCAAAAAACTTAAAATGAGATATATGAAATTCACTACTATCACAAAACTATATATTAAACTTTCAAAAAAAATCAGATTAATATATTCGAAATAAACGCGACTGCTACTTAAAATTTATCAAGAAAAATGTAATGTTATATTCTAGAGCTGAATACACAAATTCTGGATTAAATCACGTCGAAGGTGGATGGCCAAAAGACATAAATATGAATGATCCTGAAGCCACACAAAGATATCGAAGGAAAATTGAAAAAGACGACGCTTACATGCACGCTGTTATTCACTTAGGGCATGTAAGTGAATTTCGACTTTAGGGTTCTAATAAAAAAACATAAACAATTTAAAATATTTATGCTACTTATATCATTTTAGAGTATGGAACACAATATCCTACAAAACAATGCAATAGATATGTATCAGACGTACTACGCGGACGTACCATCTGTGCCTCAAGTAGAACATAGTAGTTGCCACACAGTAAACGTATATAGGGAACCAGGAGCTAGAAGGCCTATACGATCTTTATCCTGGCAAGCCGACGGAGGTTGTAGATTAGCAACTTCGCATGCCGATGTTGATTTATTAAGAAATTGTAGGACCCCTCAATATTCTTATATTTGGGATATTGGTATGTAACCTTTAGAATGTAATTAAGAACGTCTACATTTCTATAAATAAACCTGATATTATTCCAGAAAATGCAAATGCACCGGAATTAACGATTAAACCATCACAACCTTTGTTGGATCTCCAATATAACCCTAGAGATCAACATACTCTTGTAGGAGGATTGTTAAATGGGCAGGTAACCTCGTACCCTCACCTCAGTGATTCTAATTCTTATGGGGCATCTCGCTAAACTAACCCAGAATTTATTAAATATATTTTACTTATTTACTACTAAGCAGATCATGTCACAAGCGCTTCATTAAAACCAAAGTTTTGGTCAATATAAATATTTATTTTAAATCTACCTTTGAGGTTGGTTGGTGGGATACTCGTCGTGGTGGAGACCCTGTAGGAATATGTCCGCCTCATTCAGCACATAGAGATCTCGTGCGAAATGTACTTTTTATAAATTCAAAAACAGGAGCCGAATTCTTTTCATCTTCCCCTGATGGAGTTGTTAAATGGTCAGTATTAAAAAAATGATAATTACATTCCTGAAGTCACCTTATCTTTCGGTATTCAAATCGACAAACTAGAATCTAGTTACTAGATCATACAAATATTTTTTCTTATATAAATAGGTGGGACACAAGAAATATGAACGAACCAACAGACTCTATGATGATTGATTTAGTGAAAAGCCCAACTGATACACCAAATATGGAGAATGCTTTGGGAATATCTGCGCTTGAGTATGAACCCACTATACCAACCAGGTTTTGTAAACATTTCTGTGCAATAAACAACAACTTTGATCAAATTTGATAAATGGCTTAATATTTTCAGGTTCATGGTTGGAACTGAAAATGGGTTAGTAATAGGAGGTAATCGGAAAGGGAAAAATGCTCTTGAGAAATTACCGTCTAAGGTTAGTTATTCTGTATTCTAAAATCAAATACTTTGTAATTAGACAGACTTTAAAAATCTTGGTGCAACTCTGACTTTACCAATAGTTGGCTAGTATGATAGTTGAATACTCCGATAGTATTTTATTATGTAAAAATGATTGCAGTATATTATTTCAGTATGAAGCTCATTTAGGTCCAGTGTACTCTCTACAAAGAAATCCGACCTTTCTTAAAAACTTCCTAACAGTTGGTGATTGGACTGCTCGTGTTTGGAGTGAAGATTGCCGTGAATCATCAATTCTTTGGACTTATTCACATAGAACCAAACTAACAGATGGTGCTTGGAATCCCATTAGGTTACGCGTTTACTTATTATTGAATCACCAATATTGAAATACATAATTCTGCACTCTTAACGAAAACAAATATTATTACAATGACGTTGAAAATTAATGAACTCAAAAAATATTTTATGCATTCAAACCTAACGTATACCTTTGACGAATGTACTATCTAAAATACTTATTTTATTTCGCAGATTCTCTCTAATGTTAGTGACACAATGGGACGGTTGTTTATCTTGTTGGGATTTGCTTAGACGGCGCAGTGCACCGATAGTCACTGCACAATTATGTGATGAACCATTGCTGCGATTACGACCACATGAAGGGGTATTTATATGTATTATAAAACTTATTATACAAGTTAGTCTAATGACCAAGTCAAGGTGTCTCGGGTTTAATCTGCAAATAGCCAGACATATGTATAGCAAACGGATAAGTCTATTTCCATGTGTGGGAAAGTAAAAAGATCTAAACATGAGCGTTCGAAAATCACAAGCAGGTCTCGATGGTCAGGATGCCAGTAATATATGAGTATATGCTAACTTATGTAGAATGTGTTATATTTTCAAAAGCGCCATATAGTGGGGTCGCCTCACCATAAACAATTATAATAAATGTGGTTTCAGGGTCTCTTGGTCGCCTGTGGAAGTAGCAAAGGAACGGTATATTTGGCTGAATTATCACAAAACCTCGGCACTGCAGATAAGAATGATAAACAACTATTAACTCACGTAAGTTCTAAAATTTAAAAAAAAAACTCAGAATATATATAAATATTATATAGCTACGGATATTTAGCTTGAAGAGAAGCCGAACTATAATGATTACATATTACATTTTGTTTTTAATTCAATTCTAATTTGCTTTGTATATTGTAGATATTAGACCGCGAAAACAAACGTGAAAGAATACTCGAAGCGAGAATGAGAGAGCTTCGTTTAAAGATGCGTCAAGGCGATGGACCACCCCCTATATCAGAGAGTGACCCGACAGCAGGCGACAAGGATTTGATTGAGGCAACTGCTGAATATATGCAAATAGTTGAGGAACAATTACAAAATATTGCTACAAATTGACCCATCCATCGATAAATAATAAACTTAATAATGATAATAAAAATAAATCCTACTGTCCCATACATGTATTTGTATAAAGTTCGGTAATGAAAAAAGATAGAGAATAGCACAACGTGTGTGTTAGAGCGAGATAGATAAAGAGGCCCAAACACGTACGACACAATACATATGTCTATATTTAACTTTATTTACTGTAATTCATGATATTATTATTTTATATTAATAAGCCAGGGAATCCCTAGTGAAATGATGAGAAGCAGACTATTAATCAAGTTTAGGATGATTTTCGTACACAAATATTCTACTATTATAATTTACTTAATGATTTAAAGCAATATTATTACTTAAAAATAATTTGCAGTAAAACTATCAATTGCAAATATCCTGAATATTTTGTAGAAATAAATAATAAAACAATTGGTAATAAAAAAATATTAAAACTTTAATTATCCTAGTCTTAGTTAATAAATAATGTAAGTAACAAAATAAATTGAATACACAATCATCAACTGTTCTCTATAAATTCATTAATTATTATTTTCACTAAACATAATTAAGAAAAACACGTCTATCAATTTTCAGTACAAACGTTATTAAAATCATCTGGTGCTATAAGTATAACAAAAAAGCATACAGTTTAACATGGAGAAAGACATATTGTATTTATTGCAAAAAATCAAACTTAAACATTGTCTTCTTCATTATTAGTTAAACTTCTGCAGCACCAGATGAACGAAATTCAGATTTACTGTCCAAAGGTATTATTTCATATATATGCATATATAAATAGTATAAATAATATCCTATATCCCTTTATATGCGCAAAATAGCCATCGATGTTCAATGTTAGCTCCTACGCCCATAGTTCTTCTCTCAAAGACATCATTGTATTTCTGCAACACCTGATGCACATTCGCGTGACTTATGTTGGGAAATATCGCACGAACGTATGACACCACGTAGTCTAAACTAGCGCCTTGTGGATGAACCTAGAATAATTAAACAATATTTTATAAAGTTATATTTTTTAATAAATAAAACAAACACGTACAATGTCTTGCCACCAATCTAGAGTCCTATCTACTATGAGTACCGTTTAAATATGTTATACCTGTAAAAACGCCGACATGACTCCAATCAGTTTTGCATCACCAGAAACGACTAATGCAGCTTTATGGTCTTCAATACTTTTAGACATGGCATCAGATTGTCTATTTAGATCTTCAGCAACTGGGGAATGCGGTATTGGCGAATTCTGGAAATATATATTATTATTACTAATCTTTGTATGATTTCCGTTGATATGAAACAAACACAGACGTTATCACTTTGCGTTGTCGCATTTACCTTATAATCAAATGCACATTGTAAAGCTTGTCTCGCAATAAATTGTGCTTTGAATTTTTCCATCTCTTTCACATTATCTGCTCTAACTACATCTATTTCATTCTTGTAAGCTTCTAGTTGCACTTTTAAACTTCGATTTTCTTGCTATAAACAATTTTTATAATTATATAATAATATTCAATATTTCACAGTTAAACTATTGAGCCAATAAATAAACCGAATATATTTCTGACATAGTCCACCTATTTTTGTATTTGATGTTACCTTTAGTTCATTGACCTCAATATCGATCTCCATATTGCTTTTCCCGCCATTACTACGATCGTAGTCACTTTCATCGTAAAATTTTTCATAGAATTCATCTTTTAAGTTAGTGAATTCCTGCAAATTTAAGATACAAATAAATAATATAAAATCTAACAAAATGGTATAAATAAAAAATATCTAAGTGAAGTGGCCATTATTAAAGGAATTATAAATAAAAATTTGTTAAATATTAGAAGGACGTCAACTGAATACTTACAAAACGTGGGAATGACGTCGGCCTAAACGCCAACCAATTGCGACCAATGCCATACTTATCTTTTTAAAACGTCGTTCATTCTTAGAAACTGTTTAGAACTTTGTAGAAGCACTAATACGTGCTACGGTTTAATACCTCTAACATCAGTTTGGCATGAGATGGAAATCAATACTAAAGAAAAGTCTGCAACCAGCAGTTGTTTATGCTATCACAATCTAGGATAAACCAGTCTAAAATAAATAGACAAAGTCCAAACATGCCAAACTCATCTGAGCGACACTAAATCGCATAAGGTTCGCCATGTGATACGTTAGGTGATACAAACCAAAATTTAAAATCAATGATAGACTATCTGCCTTAATTATATCGGCTAAACTCAAACGAGCAGACTTTCGGCGACCTCTATGTAATGTTTAGACTCGTGAACTCCGCCCACCATGCAATTCCATCTGCGTACATAGTGATACTTACACAATGTTATTTTGGAAATAGCTATTCGATTTTCAGACTAATTATGTTCAGTGTATTGTATAACTGTATTCATGCTTATAGGTTGCAATAATGAGTCCAGCTCTAGAATCGCCTGTTCTTACCATTACCTAAACCCTAAATCCCAACACAGCCAGGTAAATTATAACAATATGTATAATTATAAACCTTTGCCTCCAAGAAAAATAATTCAGTCCAGGAGTATGGAAACAAACCCGCAGCCATGAAGTGTACCTGATTGTCTTACCTTTACTCTCAGTTGGTCGCCGAAAACGCATTAGTGTGAATTTAGCCGCTAATACCTCTAACAAACACCAATTTCAACATAACACAACCATACTGTATGAATTTTATCTGATAGCAAGAATCATATATTCTAAATACAAATAGAACAGTTTCTGGCACTAGTTACAAGGGAGTACCCTAAACTGTTATTTGTAGTTAAAATATTATTGCTGGTCTTAAATAAATAATAAAACCATTATAAAATGGCTTTTTGAATGGATACTTTTTTACCTGGGCCATTTTTTGCCATGTGTCAATGTTTTTCCTTTGCGGTTTTGTGAAGTGATCCCAGACCCGTTGATGTGTCGCAGCATTAAACACTCGCGCCACCTGCTCCACTGATTTCATAAATAATATTTAATATTCACCTTTTGCGCGTGAACAATATTCGGACGATCTCCAATTATCCAAGTGACATGTGGGAGACATTATTATTATTTACAACTTCGTACAAAGTGCAAATGTTTTATATTAAATAATAATTTTAAAAAACAATTGAATGTTGCTACTAAAACTTACATTGCATCTGTGAAAATATTATTTATTTTCACATATCATTAAAATTAGTTTCCTTCGACATAAAGAACGGCAATTACTTTATTGGAAGCATTGTTCTATATACATATACACTAGACCGGTTCAAAAAACTCGACTATTTTTTTTTCAAAACCTGCAGTGAAATATCTTCCTAGTCACGAAAAAAGAAACCTGTGAAAATAGTCGATTTTTTTGAACCGGTCTAATATACACGCTGTTGTTCTTGTTCCTATTAACCTTACCCTTAAGACTGTTGTAACTTCATGCCTTTTAATTAACACATACGAGTTTACTGATGCCAGCAATGTCTGTACTTTTAGTGAGAAACAAAACTTAAACATGAGTTTTTTTGTTACAGAAAGTTTGACGATGAAATGATAACTTTAACTAAGAAAAATTAACTGTAATCATATTTTAAACTGTCATCTAAAAACAATTTCACTTATTGATTTAATTTTTTAAAGTAAGATACGATTGTGTCCATTCTAATATTTCTCACAATGACTGTACATAGTTTATATTTGTAAAATAATAAATGTTTACAAAAGTGTTATATTTAATTTGCAACATTTCACACCAAGTACAGACCTTTTCCTCTCAAGAAGTATAATTGGTCTTGGAGACCCAATGCAGAAGCTAAAATGCTCTCCCATTAAATAATACTTACCTTTCAAATAATGTTTCAGCCACATTACAGCTAAGAGTATGTTGTATAATGAAATCTAAAAAACTACTTACGTTGCCAAATAATTTTCTCAATCCGTGATTTAATTTTATCTTTGTGAACTTGGAGATCTTCATCACATTGTATTTTGTCATTAAACAATCGTCGTATGTGAGAATTAGTTGCTTGTATCATTGAGTAGAATTGATTTGAAGTCTTTTTTGAACATTCGCCTTTTTCTAACCAGGCTATTAAAGTCTGGAATTTATAACAGTTATAATTTAATTCAATTTCCATTTACGTTTACTATTCACTATTTAATTTCTCATTTTCAGTTTCAATTTATCCAATTGATCCAAGACCTGGGTATAATAGACTGGCGTGATAACCATAAATACTGTCAAATTGTTAATAAATAAATTAAAGTAAAACTATAGTTTGTAATGTTATTTTTTGAGAAATACATGTATACTTTATACTTAACATATAAACTTACAGGTAGGGTAGAAGCAAAATATTCTTCATTTTTAATTCTTTCAGCAATTTGTAGAATGGCTGTTTGAGAAAATGGATGAATTTTAATTGGCGACGGAGATCTTTTTCGTGGTGTTAAACTAAAATCATCAGAAAGCGCATCTTGAGACGTCGCATATTGCTCTCCACCAGGTTGTTGTAAACGCATAGCTTGTCTCTGTTTACGTTTGTATTCATTCTGATCATCACGACTCTGAAAAAGATATGCAATACCTATGTTTAATTGTCTGCTGCACAGGTTTTATAATATAAATTATAATAATTACCATTGCATAATCAACATGTATCCAACCTGCATGCGAGTGAGGCTCATCCTCATCATCAGCATCCTTCCTATCCTCGGTCAATACCAATTTATAACCAGATAGCGCAATAGATGTATCAACAGAGCTTTCATTGTCAAATCTAATATGACAGAAATTCTTTGATGACAACCTCATTGTAATAATACGTCCATAACGTTCAAATATTTCCTTGATAGTATGCTCTCTTATTTGATCTGGCAATCCACCAACAAAAATAGTCTTACAACCAGGAGGACGAGGTCTGGTAGGGGGGTTAGAACTATCAGGACGAGGTGGTATCAGTTTACATGATTTCAAGACAATTTCTACCTTCTCTGCCATAGTTGGCATTTGAGACATATTTGGAAATATACTCATCATCGGTGGATCTAGCATCATTCCACCCATCATGTCCATGCCTGATGGTTGCGACATTACAGGAGGGATGTTCATGTCTAACTGTTGATGAGACATCATTTCCATGCTACCAGTAGATAGTAAATCCATTGCTCCAGGGGGCAACATGTTTGGCATCATAGCACCTGGCATTATCATGTTTTGAAACATACCACCCATTACCATGTTACCTGAATATAATTTTGATTTAAATAAATGAACATATTACTGTTAAGAATTAATTCCTCTAATATTTTTGTGCATATCTATCTTTAAATGCAGTTTAATTTTGCTTGCCAAAAAGACTAATATGTAATAATAATAATGCGAAAAAATCAATATATAATCAATCAATATATATATATTATTTTTAAACTGTAACGTTATTAATATGGATACACCTTATTGGGAGTAGTTCATACGTCTTAATGAAACGGATCTTTTCCCTATTCTACTAAAATCCCAAAAATATGGGCACGGGCTTAGAACATAGTTTTCGGAATTTAATATTGAACATACCTTTAAAACACGTAATTTAATGCCAGATAAACAGATTTTCACATTGGAAGCGCAGAAATTTCCTAAAAAGTGGAAAAAAAATAAAAAACATTCACATACTGTTCCATGGTATGGTGCATTTTGCTATACGTTTTACCTAGCTTTATACGATTATTTCGGTACGAATCGCTCTAATAAACTGTAATAAGCTATTTCTGCATCACCATTTCACACAATTCACAACATAAAATGCTCACAAACTTATTACCAGATTTGTTTTTGTTATTGTTAATGTCAGCAAAGAGTTGCGATGACTGGAGACATTACTTCCACTTCAAGGCAAAGGCATCGAATCATTATTTTTCGTTGATCATACAGCTAAGAATCTGCTCAATTTTGGCATAAAAAACAAATAATAAGACAAGTTATGACGGCCGCTGTTGCGGCCGTCGTACTTAAATAGAGCTAACTCTAACCTAACCTAACCTTTTCGTTATTCGTACAGTCTAGGGGTCTTCAGCCAAGCCTTCTAACCTCCAGCGAAATTTATACAGCAGAGCTTAATATTGGCTCAATTGAAACATAAAAAACAACAAAAAGCGGCGCCGCTTTTTGTTGTTTTTTATGTTTCAATTGAGCCAATATTAAGCTCTGCTGTATAAATTAATAATATTTATGGTTACTAAAAATTGTATTAAAAAAAGTATTTAAAGTTTAGATGCCTTTGCCTTAAAATGAAATTTCAAAAAGCAATGTCTTCAGTCATCGCCATTATCAAAAACAAGTTTGGTAATAAGTTTATGAGGGTGTTATTTTGTGAATTATGAGAAATGGTGATGCAAAAATAGTTTATTAAAGTTCGTTACAGTGATTCGTGCCGAAATAATCGTATAAAACTAGACAAAACGTATAGCAAAATGCACAATACTATGCAATGGTATGTGAATGTTTTTCTAATTTTTTTCCACTTTTTAGGATATTTCTGCGCTTCCAATGTGAAAATCTGTCTATCTGGCATTAAATTACGTGTTTTAAAGGTATGTTCAATATTAAATTCCAAAAACTATGTTGTAATGCCAACCATTCTTTCCAGAATCTCTTTTATTTACAAACTTTCCTTGAGGTCTCCTGCCAAATTCCATTCTAGTGGGTGATTTTGATAATGATCGTTTCCGATTGCCTGCAATCAATTTAATATCACCTGTAATGCATACACTAAAATACAATAAAAAACAAACAATACCACATACCTGAAAATGACGGATGCATCGTTATTTGTTTTCTTATTCGAAGTTCTCAACAAACTCACTTCAAACATTAAAAGGAAACTAGTATCAATGCCGCATGAAATAGAAATTCATGTTTTATGTAAAGATTCATAAAATAATCAACGCCGCTAATTTGCTGTTCCAACTTTCAATACTTCAATAAAAATAAGCACAGCGCGATACAACAACCCTCTTTGCAAGGCATAGTGATTATAGCTAATGCAGCTTAAACTTTTCTTTTTTTATTCAAGTATTTTTGGAAAAGATGATTCAAGTTTAATTTAAAACTTTCAGCTTAAGTACTATAATATAAGTGTACAATAAGTGTAATTTTATTTATCTTATCGCATTTTTTCTAATTTTAATGTAGCCGGTGCCATGTTTCTAAATTATTCCTTGTCTGTGACGTTGCGTCAAATATTAGCATGTTGCGGCGATATTTCATGTTTTCAAATTTTAATGTGTTTTTAAAATGTACTGTGATATTATAGTGAATAAAAAATATGTTTGTTTTAGCAGAAATGAAAGATATAATAAGAATAACACCTAACCATTTTAAACAAGATCTAACAGAATCTATTACGTTTTTATTGAATAAGAAATTAGCTAATAAGGTAATGCTGCTCTTTTATAGGTCAAATTAAAATCTATTTTTAAATTATTTGTTGAAAATAGTAATTATTTAATTTCAGGTTGTTTTGAATGTAGGCCTATGCCTCGCGTTATTTGATATAACACGCATAGGCCATTCACATTTATTACCAGGTGATGGGTCTTCCCATACTGAAGTTGTTTTTAGATTCATAGTATTTAGACCAATTGTTGAAGAAATCATTATAGGCAAAATTAAAAGTTGTAGCAGAGATGGAGTGCATGGTATGTTAACATAGATTTGTTAAATTATACTATTATGCGTCATAATAATTGCCACATTTTAATAATTTCAGTGACATTGGGATTTTTTGATGATATTTTAATACCAGTAAATGCTCTGCAACATCCATCAAGATATGATGATACAGAGGAAGCATGGGTGTGGGAATATCCTAAAGAAGATGGAGAGAAGCATGATTTATTTATGGACTCTGGTTAGAAAGACTTTTTTTACATTTCTATTTCATAAATTTGTATTACTATATAAAAGGGTGACCTTTATTTTAATTTTCCACGTCTTTTAGGTGAAACCATAAGGTTTCGAATAACAAGTGAAATATTTGAAGAAAGTCTACCAACTGGCCCACCAGGTACAGAGTGCAAAACACAAGTCACAGCCCCATATCAAATTATTGGTGGTATCAATGAACCTGGTCTTGGACTCCTAACTTGGTGGGAAACACCAGACCAAGATGAGGATGATTAAATTTTTTTAACACAATATTGTTTTTTAAACATCTTTCCTAAATGGGGTAGGTAGAGCTGGATGGCTTAGTAACAATAACATGATATAGAAACAATGACCAAAATTGTTTCAGATAACCATATTTGGAGTTTAGTAGATTAGATAGGATTAAATACGTAATAGCCATGTTTAAAGCAAAAAAATAATTGTGTCAGGTTATTCATCAGTCTGTCTTCATGATTATAGCTGCTCCCGAAACGTGACTTTCAAATTACTTTATAAAAAGCCTGCTAAAATAAAAAATCAAATAATTTGCAAGATAATTTATTATTATTTTTTTTACATTTTCTGAATGCTTTTATAACATTTATAGTAACACTTGTACAATACATTTTACTCTTAAGCTAATATAATAACTGAATTCATAGAACATTCATGTTCTTGACTAGCACATGCCTTGCATCTATTTAATTATAACTAAAGTTTGGAACTTTGGAATTATATGCACCATACACAAATTATAGAGATCATTCTTTAACAAAAACTATTATTGAATAAGAATAATTAAACTAAACAATACTTTTGGAACTCTATTGGTGTTGAGAATTAATTATTTTATATTGCTAATATAAAATATTACAAAAAAACAATAATACTTGAAGATTCATTGATTCTATGGTAAAAACAGCACAAGCAAAAACTAGCTTATATGTATAATATATTATGAAATATTAAATTCAATAAATAAAACAAAATCTTCACTTTTGCTATCACAGGATATGATATAATTCCTTGAGGAATGATTAATGTCAAACCATGTAAAATAATAATTTTTAAATTCATCACAAATATAAACTATTATAATCTCAAAAGCTTCATTAAATATTTGTATCAGCATACAATCACAATAAGCTGCATAATATACTTTGATTTAATACTCGCACAAAATTTTGTTTTTGAAAGAAGGAACATCTGATATTCAAAGGTATTTTTATAATTTGCCTGATTGTTGTTCATTTTTATAACTTTATCTGTTAGACACATGCACCATTGTTGTATAATGCCATGTAGAGAGATTAGTTGAGGAGAGGTGTTGGATCCAGATCACTTTAGTACAAACAACCAGGCATCTATTGTATTAAACTTCTCATGAATATCATATTTAATTATATATATATTATATGATATTCCAATTTTTTATTATACTTTAGAAAGCAAGGTGACAGATCAGGTGTACCGCCCAATAGTAGTCTTAGAGTATAATCTTACATTTAAAAAAAGGGCAATATTTGGCATTGCTTTTTCTCAAGTGAACCTATTATAAAAAAATCGACGATATATAGTTAATAATGAGATAATGTAAATTACTTAAAGTTGTAGAGAAGTTGTGAGTTGCTGAAATGGTAACCGTTGCTGATATGTGCAATAAGACGTCCATCGAGGAGTCGTTTTCCATACAGCTCTGCTTCAATTTCGTCACGAGCCAATCCGCAACTTATCAACCAGCGAACTAGACAAGCACCACGGAACACGTTGCGATATGTACGCATTCGCCATCTTAAAACAAAAGACTATTTAATCCAGTAAACTTGATTTGATGGTCACAGGGTGGAAGGCCGATTGAGAAATCTAGAAAGTTAGTGCTTATATTATTGTTCTATGAGATTAAACTGCATATAACAAAGTTACATTGATATATCATTAGTTTTGGGGTATTTAAATGCAGATTTACCAATTGATGACCTTTATATACAAACAGTCATTGTTCATCTTGATCTAATTGAACCATGGAATATACCTCAACTTACCACTGGATCCCTTGTTTGTGTTAATCCATTTTTTACACAAATGGGTTACATCATCTACATAAATGTAACATTTATTCTTAGTTATACTTTGGGTATGTCTTAAAAGACCTAACTTTGAATAATAACCATAATAATGAAAGTACCTAGTATCCTTTGCAATAGCTTCCTTGCATCGTTCTAAATGATGTGTTAGGAACTGTTCACACACATGCTTTGTCTCAAATGGTAAATCTTCTATAGCTGGTAACACCAACTCGACACCATATCTATGAAATTTAAAATAATATGAATCTATCATGAAAGATTTTGAAAAATTATCAATAACTTTAATTCTAAATTAAATATTATACATACAATTTTTTCTTAATAAATCTTATAGCAGGTATGATTATCTCCTCTGGGTTAAGTCCAAAAATAGCAAACATAATAAGCCCTTGACCATAGTTTGCAACAATATCGAGGAACTCTATTTCAACAAATACACCACTCTCATCTTCCATCATCATGCTCCAAGTTGTGTATGTCATACCCTGAAAACAAACGTTTTTTTGATAGTCAGCAAATAATATCGAAACATTACACATTGTACTGAAGCACCGTATATTGTGTCATTGAATACATCTCCCGAAGGTTAAATAGCAGAAAATGCCTATAGAGGTTAAGGTTTTTTATTTTTTCCTAATAATGAGTTTTATCATTATTATTAAAAATAATACTCACAATAAACATACACAAAGTATAGACGATAATAAGAACTGTGTGCGCGAGTAATTGTTGTCCATGGGTTTGTTCTGGCGGCAACAGACCTAGGTCACCACCAGTGCGATCTAACTCCTCCATGTATTCACACTGCTGATTCACTGATGTGGAACATCTATCCTTCATTGTTGGTGGACACGTGCAATCGCTGTAACATGAATTTTATTTTAAAAACAACCACAGAAATTCATTTTATTAACACAATGTCCCATAGTCTTTCTGACAAGAAAATTTATGAATTTTAATAATTTGCAATATTTAGTTTATTAAGCGAATCTGCAGTAAAATATACGTCTATAAATTATAACATAAAAATAATAATTAATTTAAAAGATTCCACGCGGCTTACTATTACCTTTATAAATAAAAGCATTTTCTCTCTTATATAGAGTAAATTGCAAATTTAACAATAATGAATGAAAATTTTATATGAATTAGGATAATAGAACAATATTAAAAATTGAATAATTTGTATTTTAAAACTTACTTGACTTTATTAGCCATATCTTCAATGTCAGATGTTTGAGTGTTAATTTCACAATGAGGGTCTTTGGAACAACAACCATTGTTTGGTGACGGTGTGGTAGTTATAGTTCCATAGCATCCTATACAACAAAATTTAAAAGTTCATAACTTTCAGAGTATGTATGTATGTAGGTATATTTATTTTGAGTATTATAAACTTTTATTTTTCATGCAACCATCCCCGATTATCCAAAAGTTTGGCTGGTGGAGTTTATGACATTATTGAATCACCTGTACTTTTTAAAATAATGTTGAGGCATAACTTAAAATAATGTTAATGAGATGCCTCTATACGCAGTTAGGCTTACCTGTTTCTTCCTCCATATTTCCTATGTAAACGTGAAATGTAAAATAAAGTCATTAAAATGCCAGTTTCTAAATTACAAATCACTCTGACACCCAACATCTACATGTCAAATAAACTCCTAGTATCATTAACAACTTCTGGTTGTTTTTAGCGGCTTATAGCCTAATTTAGTTTATATCATCATTATTACGCAAATAAAAAAAACACTTACCATTAGACATAGAGGGCGTGGATGATATCTGTTCAATGTTATCAACGAGTGCACTAGATTCGTCTGGAGGTGAAGATGTCCCAGCTACTTCCGCCGAGAGCGTTGCTATTTGGGCATTGCGACGACGATAACGCACATACAGTATCAAGGAACCAGCGGTCACTGCCCATGAAATATATTTTTTTAATAATTAGATATATAATATTATATGATATTAAGCTCAAATACTCAAATCAATACCTGTCAAACAAAATATAAGAAGACAAAGACGTATAGCATCCGCAGCCTTTCCATCCAAGGTGCCTAACTTCGCCCGAGTAGCCAATAATCCTATTATCATTATAGCTGGAGCTCCCCAGGCCACCAATCCAAGGACTGGCCACACAGTAACCACAAAACATGGTCCTCGACTCTACAAATATAAACATGTAATGCATTAACACCAAACTAAAATATTATCTTATCAGGACCAGAACACAAATCTACAAACCCAATTACCTACTTTTATAAAATTTTATTTACAATATGTTAATAATATGTGTTTCGATCAGGCTGCTGTATCTTTAAATATTAATATGTAATAATAATGGTGGCTTTTTATTAAGAGTATTATTTAAAAAAACATCCACTTATCGAAAATAAAAAATATATATTTTCAAATTCCCACCAAAATTTTATTGAAAGTTTTCATAAAAATCCTACCTTTCTGTTAGAATTATTTTTTTATATAATGAACAATATGTTCTATGAAAGAAGAACTTTACCTGTAACAGCAGCAATCCGACAGCCAACATAGACGTCCAGAGTAAACATGAATACATATTGAATATCCTAAAGGCTTGTAATACGACTGTTTGCCAAGATGGCTCGTACGCCGGATGAGGCCCACCAGACACGACAAATATTGATAATAATATCTGGAACATGCAAATAACATTAAGACTTTATAAGAATTGGTCATCAATTTAGTTTATACAACTGAATATACTAATTTATTAAATTAACTTGATCCTTCTGGGGTAAGCAGAGGGTATAGAAATCCTCCTTTCTCTAGTGTCACCACAATTATCAAAATTCATAATTATATCCAAACAATATTTTGTGTTAAACTAGTGTTTGTATCATAGATGCTTAGAGAACATAATCATATTAATATCCAAATCTGTATATACTATGAAAAGCAGACAATCAAAATAAAAATATAATCAAATACCTGAGACACAATCAAACACAGCGTCAACCGGTGTGGCATTCTTCTATACTTCTTTGTAACAATAAACACCATCAACACCCACAATGTAGCTACCAAAGCTACTATAGACAAATGAAAGCCAAAGTTCTTTAATTGTTCAACATAATTTTTCGTTATTGAAATCATTTTTGCAGATACGAACATCATCGGAGCTGACACAAATGTACATATTACCATAGAAGATGCCATCTAAAAGAAAAATATAAAAATTATTATAGCCCATATGATCCCCAATGTGTATAGGTTTCAATGTATCTGATTATAGTCAAAAAGAAGGAAAATAAAATTGCAGTTGATTATGTTGTTAAAAAAAACAGGCAAGCAATAAGATCATTATTATAAAAATATTATAAAGCTATAAATAGATTAATGAATTTTGAGACAATATGTTTAAAATCAATGATCATATAAAAACAATATATATACCTAATGATTCTATTTGTTAACAATTTTTCATTAATATGATAATTTTAAAAATCTTTATTAATATACATTGTGATAAACTAAATTTACAAAATAACTAAACTTACATAAAACTAAATTTACAAAAATAAAAAGTGGGCAACAAAAACTAACCAAATCAATTTCCAGTTGATAAAGATTGGAAAATACGAAGACAGCTGGCGCAGTTGGAATAGTGCCATAAAGGAACGCATATGTTGATAAAGATAGTGTATCAGTTTCATTGACACCTGCCTTCATAAGGCTGACACTCTCCCTCATAACAACAGGCAATATTATTCTGAAATAAAAAAGACAAATATCTTTACAAGCATAATCAAGGAATCATATTACTTTTAAAATTATAATTTAATGTAAATATCAGTTATATATTAGTTTATTTTCTTATAAAATATTAGTCTATCTGTAGAAATAACTTACAATTTCACCATGATGAGTACAAAAGGCAACACTAAGGCAGGCCCACGTAATCTGTGAAACTGTCCCACCATTCTCAAACCAAGTAAAAATAGAGCAGTAGATGAAAACGATTGTCCTAACACCTGAAAACAATAATTTTAATACTTTTACGAAGAAGTTAAATGACAATAAACTGAAATGTTCTATAACTAAATAGGCTCAGATGTCAAATAAAGGCAGTTCTCCCAATGTCGAATATTTGGGCAAAACCCCAACTAAAATTATAAAATTCTAATTTACATGTAAACACTCATGAAAACAAGTATAATGGTAAAATGTAGTGGCTCAATAGAGATGTTTGACATTTCAGAGAAACAAAGTAAGAAATGCTTCATTTCAGTGTGTATTAAATATAATACAAGCACTAATTCAAATTAGGCAGTTGGGTGAAAGTTATAAAACCCAGTCTGTTATCTTGAGTCAGTACCCCCACATCCAAGCATAAGAATAAATAATGCTAATAACAAACCTCTAATAATCCTTCTATATATACAGGCAACTCATGTTTAAAAACAAAATTTCCAATGATTCCTAACACTGTCATCACTAAGACAGGGTTATAAGCCACACCTTTGATTATTTGCTTCGCCAGGTGTAACTTAGACAATTCATTCTTTCTTTGATTATTAGATTCTAATTCATGCTGTTTGTTAATTTCCATCATAATGAATGCCACTGGGTTTAGTATGGCTAATGATATTGGTGCCATTAAGTACAAATATAATGTGTATTCCGGATGTGTTTTTTCATATATTGCATTAACTGAAAAAAAGTGTAGAGTTAATTATGAAAATAGTGATGCATCTATTACATTTTGTTTGTTTCAAAGTCTACAGTCTTATATAGCATACAAACATTTGGCAAGTGTTCATAAAAACCTTGAATAAAAAATATACTTACTGATTGGATATCCGAGAGCAAAATCATTGCTTTGAGTGCAAAAAATCGCAAATATACCAGCTCTACCCAAATGAATAGGTTTGCTTACTAGCAAAGTTATGAATATAACAAGAAAGAAAACAACTCCCTTTGCCAATAAGACAGCAAATAGAAAGGTCCAATTTACTATGCTGAAATCTAACCGAGCCAAGGAGAGGAATATAAGGGAAGGTAACGCAAAAGTGCCAACAAATGTTCCTATACCTTTGCATTCACTTTGTGAAACAATGTTTATGCGTCTGGCAATGTATCTGAAAAGTATTACATATTAATAAAATTTTGTTTATTGTTAACATGCTTGCTAATAATGTACATACTTTTACATTATTTACCAATTAAAATTGTTTACAACCAACTCACCCACATAATATAATAGTAAAACACTGAAATAGAGCAGGATAAAGGTTGTCCGATGTGGTATCAGGTAATTCTAAAAATGTACCCTTTTCCATGATAAGAATTTAATGATTCTACATCAATTTGATCAAACGAAATCAACATCAACTAAAACTTCTCACATCTCGCAGCAACCTATCGCTATTTCTTGTTGCTTTTCTCCCTCTCTCTTTCCTTACCTACCCAGTCTTTGCTTATACATAAACAGCACAAAGAGGTTGGACTTAATATTGCAGTGGAAAGTTGAGATAATTTTTTTCTCATAAAGCTTATATTCCTTCGAGAGTTAATATGTGAACTTTTAGTTGTTTACTCAACTACTTTAATTATTAAAGACTTATAGTAATGTTACTTTTTAAAATTAATTGATAATATTGGCAATCGTTGCCTAAAATAAAAATATACATATCTTGTCTATGATATATATCCGGCTGGGTTACAATAAAATAAAATATTCCCAAATAGTGGGAAAACTTTACTTATATCATAATTTTAGTATTTTTGAAGTATATAGGTACCTCTTAATAAAAATTAAATGATTATTTGCTGTATCTGTTAAGCTTCATTAAGCTGTGATACTTTTTTCGTAAAAAGAAACTAGTTACAACTATTCAGAGGAAAATAAAAATTTACAAAAAAAAATCATTTAGTGCAATTTAATATAATTTGCTGGTAACACCGTTTCCGTTAACCATTATCGAGTTGTTCGTTCGCCGGTCTGCAGAGGTTTCGTGGATGTGGTAAATCACATTTTTCTTCAAATTCTCTCATAATTGAGAGGTAAATGTTCTTTAATTATCATAACATTTGTTATTAATTATTTTAAAATAATAATTTCCGAAAATATGTTTCATTTTTCTTTGTTCTAGATATCTGCTCTAGCATTAGATCCACACACAACGAACACGGTCGACGTCGCCATGCAATACAACGGCTTTCACAATGCGCCACATATGTGAGTTTAATCAATTATTTCAGTGGTAGTTTGTTACTTTATTTATATGTAGTATTGTGAGCTAGTAAATGATACATCGTAAAGAAACGGGTAGTCGCGTTTGCACTATTCGACTCGGGGCGGCCATCTTGTGGATGGAAAGTTATTTGACCAGCTGATTGTGATCAATTCTTTCACTGCTGTGGTGTTTTTAACTTTCTCAGTTAATTTAAATAGCAAAATAAAGTGAATTTAGTAAATTATAAAAGATAATTAACGACTGACAACGTTTTACTTACGCTCGCTTCCCTGTCATTTTATCTAGGTTTTGAACTTTTACGACCTACCTACCGTTACTGATTGTGATCGTGTAATTATTGTAGTTATTAGGATTGTATAATTTTTTATTAAAAGCAATGATGCAAATGAATATAAGGTAATTAGCAATTTTTATTCTACATGAATTTGTTATATATCATACACATTTCTAACACAGGTACAGACCTCATCCAGACCGGAATGAACAATTCGGAAAAATCCCAATGTTTAACGGCATTCATGATTTTGGTGGACCTAAAAACTTTGGTCCAAGAAATAATTTCATGGGACCTAAAATGAACTTTCGCCCTAGAAACGAATTTAACGGAGCGAAAGATCAGAGGTCAAATGAGTTTGGTGGACCAAAGGACTTCAATCGACCAAGGAGCAACTATAACCAAAATCAAAAAAGAAATGAAGAAGGTGGTCCTATGCAAGTATTTAATGCAAAGAACGAGTTTGGAGGACCAAAGTCACAGTATGATGGAAAAAATGGAATGCCCAGGAACAACTTCTCTCCTAAAAACTTTAACCAGAATGGGTATAACAACAATAGCCAACAAAATTTTGGCCCTAAAAAGAACTTTAATGGAAATAATCAACAAATAGACTTTAACAGTCGTAAATTGCAGAGCATGAAAGCTAAGCACCCAGGTGATAGTTTAGTCAAACCAACATGGGACATCAATAACTTGGAGCCTATCATGAAGGATTTCTACAAACCGCATGCCAATGTTGATTCACGGTCGGAGGATGATGTGGAGCTGTTTAGATCATCTAAGGAAATCACAGTTAGTGGAAATAATGTACCTCGCCCAAATCAAGTATTTGATGAAGGAAACTTCCCTGATCATATTATGAGTGCTATCAAAGAGCAGGGTTGGGCTGAACCTACAGGAATCCAAGCTCAAGGATGGCCTATTGCTCTATCAGGTCGTGATATGGTTGGAATTGCACAAACAGGATCAGGAAAAACTCTAGCATACATGTTGCCGGCTGCTGTTCATATTGTAAATCAGCAAAGGTTGAATAGAGGGGATGGCCCTATTGCTTTGATTCTAGCACCAACCAGGGAATTGGCTCAACAAATCCAATCAGTTGCCCAAACATACAGCGCAAGAGGATGTATCAGGAATACTTGCCTATTTGGTGGGTCACCAAAGGGCCCTCAAGCTAGAGATTTGGAGAGGGGAGTAGAGATTGTTATTGCTACTCCTGGGCGTCTGATTGACTTTCTGGAAAGGGGTACCACCAATCTGCGTAGATGCACTTATTTGGTCCTAGATGAAGCTGATCGAATGCTGGACATGGGTTTTGAGCCACAAATTCGGAAGATTATTGAGCAGATTCGTCCTGATCGTCAAGTATTGATGTGGTCTGCTACTTGGCCTAAAGAAATCCAGGCATTGGCTGAGGATTTTCTGAATGATTATGTGAAGGTTAACATTGGTTCATTAAACCTATCTGCCAATAATAACATAAAGCAAATTGTAGAAATATGCGAGGAACATGAAAAAGAGAGCAAGTTGGCTACTTTGTTAAAAGAGATTGCGTCTGAGAGAGACAATAAAGTTATTGTTTTTGTGGAGACTAAAAAGAAGGTAAGATCAAACTATATTTCATTAAAGTGGGTACTATAATTTTTTCTTAAATTTAGGGTTAGGGATGTTTTTGGAAATACATTACATTCTAACACAATAATTATTATTTGTAATCCAGGTTGATGATATCGCGCGAGCAGTGCGTCGCAATGGTTATAGGGCGCTAGCCATACATGGTGATAAGTCCCAACCAGAACGTGATGCTGTACTGACAGAGTTCCGTAATGGCGCGACTACTATCCTCATTGCTACTGATGTCGCCGCACGCGGTCTTGATGTCGAAGATGTAAAGTTTGTTGTAAACTTTGACTATCCCAACTCATCTGAAGATTACATCCATCGCATTGGTAAATATGACAGCTTCATTAGTAATTTGAAATCTAAACATACAGTATAATTAACTATTTATACATTACAGGCCGCACTGGTCGTTGCCAGCAATCTGGTACTGCATACACATACTTTACGAGTGGTGATGCCAGACAATCTCGGGCACTTTTGGCTGTTCTACGTGAGGCTGGACAAAATCCACCAGCTAAACTCTCTGAAATGGCTAGAACCGCTTCCAATAACACAGGTATGCATCGTTTGTTTTCATTACATATTAATTATTAAAATTTCAATATAAACAAATTTTTAAACCACAGGTCGCAACCGCTGGCAGCAGCGTAAAGAAAATGGATCGAGTTCGCCACGTCAGCAGAACAATAATAACCAGTGGTCCAACAAGATGGCTAACCTGAGTCTCTCTGATGACTCACAATCCCAAACCTCGTACCAAAATCGCAACGCGAGCCAACAACAAGCGCCGAGATACAATAACAACCAAAATCAAATGAACCAGGGATACAGACAGAACTATCATAAACAGGCGCCTTTCCCCAACCCGAATGTGTTTGAATCGATGGGGACATACCAAGGTGGCTACAATGGATACCAGGGAGGCTACAATAACCAGAGCGGGAGCTATGGACAGCGTCCATATATGAGTAAGAATTGCTCTAGATGAGATGATTTGTCAAAAGGGCCTGTTATAACGCGGGTGCGATGTTTTTGCAGACGCTCGTGGCGGGCAGCAGTATGCAGTGTCACGTGCTAGCGGTTCGTTCGGGTCGCCACCACCGCCGCCGCATGTGACACAGTACATGCGTGCAGATATGCAGTGTGCACCGTGCGGGTATCAAGCAGCAGGAGGCCCATACTTGCCACCGGGTCCTTTGTTGTACGCCGCACCCGTGCAGCAGTAGGCGACTTATCTTTTTCAGCTCGCTACACCTTGGCACATAGGTCATTCTGTTTTCCGTAAGTGTCGTCGCAATCATTTACAAACTATATTAATTTACATAGATCCCGTTGATTCAGGAGTTTTGATGAGTGTCAATTCATTATGGCAACGAAATGTTTGTCCACGGCACTAACGTGACATAAGCTATAAAAATGTTTATGTAACGTTTCTTTAAGTATGTATTTATTTTTTTAATCAACTCAAAATGAGAAATGTGGTATATTTATGACTGGCATACTTATAGAGAGTGATGTCTAAGCTTGTTGATTTTGTTTTGTCACATTATTGAGTTACAACTGTCACTATTGAAATTTTGTGACAATACTGACCAGTGTAGTCTTTTTTTTTTGAAAAATATATTTCTTACAATGTGCCAGATGTTGCGAGATATTCTATAAAGTTGATTTAATGTATGTGGATGTCGTTATTTTCGTAATGTCATAGATTTTGTGTGAAATTGATGTTAGTAATTAAAGTTAATCTGTTCACTTTCAATATGAAGATTTTGAGCTTTCAAGAGTGTTATGTTTGAAGATGTTTATAAAATAGATCTGAATTTTACTACATTATTTTTACAGATATAAAGTTTGTTTAATCAACTTTTTCAAGTTTTGATGATGGTGGCTACTATTTGCCTATTTGCATGTGAACATGAAGTAACGAATCCCTTTGCACTTTCTTTTGTTTGTCTGGTAATTTTAAATTAAGATGGTGGATTTCCAGAGGCACTCGCTTCTTCCACCAATAGTTTTAGAAATTAATATTTGGTAGATTAGTCGGTGTAGGTACCTCTTTATATAATCCCAGGTACCCTTTACTTGATAATTTTTTCATATCTGTATGATGTATGAAATGCACGAAACATATAGAAGATGAATATGTTTTTAGGGAAGGTTTTGTAACTATTTACTTGAAACTAAAATCATCTACTATATTTTATGAAGGTTATTTTAACATTGTGAGCCAGTTGCAAGGTTCTCTGCTAGAATAGTGTCTTATGTGTTGTAATGCTTTATGATGTTCATCTGTATTGCCAGATAAAATTATGAATATTTTTCTTATGAAAAGTATGTCAATGACATTTGAAAGTCACTAAGTGAATATTATTTTTAGTTATTATAGAGATTTATATAAATTGTACTATGCTAAATTGTGACTGTGTAAAAGAGTAATTAGCAGAGTTTATTGTCATATATGAACAGAGTGTAAATTCAATAATATAGTATGAAGATATATACGTGATTATATTTATCGTGGCAGGTTTAAATTGGATGATAGGTTCTGCGCAGTTTTGTGTGGTTTGGGTTTCTTTGCGCGTATATGGGGCTGAGGGCTAACAGTCAGTGCAAGTGTAACATACAGCCCTCTCGGCAATCCCACTATGTCCAAAGATATGGGAATAATCTGTGATATTTGATTACTATATTTGGTTGCGTTGTCAATTGTTGATGCATAATTGAGATCTCACCAGTTTTCTCGCGGTGTGTTTATTTAGACAAGAGTATATTTTTTGACGATTTGAACGAATTACAATAAATATTTGTGTCTACAAGTATATTTAATAAATATATTGATATATAAAATAGATTGTAAGATTTAATAATTTATTGTTACAACTTAGTTCCACAGTTTATATAACTAGGTGACAAATATTAACCAGTTAAAGGGACGTAATAAAGGTTATTATTACTATAGGTATTCCGTGTGTAGGCAGGAGGGACGGTGTCGAGCGCCCTCTCGTGTACAAAGTACTGCACCCACCTCTGTTAAACAACTGTGATAATAACACTAAGTAGCGATATGTTAACTAGTTACGTCCAGGGAAGGGATGGCATCATATCTGACATATTGCATGTGATATATCGCGAAATGTGCCGAGTTGCTGACGAACCACGCGCGTTTTGATGTTTTCTCTATTCAAGACTGATTATTTGTTATAAATATTTTAAACTTGTACATGATCATATTTTGACTTGTTAAGGATACGTATTTTGGTAGTATTGTTCATGATATTATTATTGTTTGTTGAGTTCTATTCACTATGTTGGATATGTGTCAAGCTGCCTTTCTGTGGTCACCCATTCAATTTGTAAAATATTTTTTCTTACGCTTTGTTTTTATTGTGATGGAGAATGTTGTTGACAATGTAGCAGTGGCATTTAATGGGGAAACAATAATAAGTTAATATATTCGTTGTTATATTACAAAATTTTAAATATAATTTATTTATTGATTATAATTTGTAATAGGCGATTGTACTTTTACGTGCTTTATAGTCCTAAGATTACTTTATTATTTCTCAAAATTGTGGGAGTTTGCGAAAAATATACATATATTTTTTAAGTATGTGGCAATGCAGATCACTATAATATATTGTAAAAGGATTTAATGATTGAATTCTATATAAGTACTCAGAGAGCGATCTCTCGAATAAACTGTCCCAAAGGGAAGTCTTCTGAATGTTTCTAAGAAGTGCATTTCTTCTATGTAATACAGTATTAAATTGCGATTATTAAATGAATGTATCCTTATGAAGAGTTTTATTTATCTTCGACTATTCTCACGTAGTATCTTCAAATTGACTATGGACCAACTTTATCTTAATCTGTGGCTGGGCGGGTACGTCGACAACTTTATCTCGCACCTCTCGGGCGTCTTTGTCATTAAAACGCGGAGACTAGTGTATCGTAGTTTTAAAAAATGTACATAGATGGCGTTGACGACCGACTATTTGACAATTTTGGGTTGAATGTCTGATAGCGATAATAACTCGCAGAATTTTGGAAAAAACAATAATAAAGTATGTGTTTAGTCTTTCCCACCGAGTCGCAACTAAATTATAAGTGATAATAATGTGCGAGTGATACGAATGTAATAATTTTTAAGTTATATGAACAGTTATCAAGAGCGGTGCGTTCATAATATTGAGGTCGTCGAAAAATGGCTGAAAATCTAACGGTATATCTTTTTTACTATTTATTACCTATAAGATTCAACTTAAAATAATAACTAGCATTGTCTTGTTTAATTTTATACGATACCTTCGGTAATTGCGCTGAATTTCTGTAATAACAACATTATTTTCATTTTTCTTCGACTATTAGACGACCTTGAATTAAATCTTAACAGAGTCATTGCTATATTATTATTATTATTAGAAATTGTATGTAACAGATGTGTTGCGTAATATAAGGGTATTATAATAAAGTGATTAGTGAAATGCTTAAGTTTGGACAGTTTGAGGTTATATTGGCGTAGTTGTGGGTTATTTTCGTACATCTATTCATGACGTCAGGTCCAGACAAGATTTATAAATTTATGAGCCTAGGTGTGTTCTTCTTATGCGAATAGGCAAGTAAAAAATGTATAAAACTTCGCGTTTTAAAGCAGTATGCGCAATGTTTATAATTCTAGTTGAAGGTATCCCCCCTCAGCCAGTCTCACTCCGCCGTCGCCCTCTCCCTTCCGCTCCATTCACTATCTTATCTAGGTATAACAGTAGGTATTTCTGTGACGTCGTACTTTACAATTATTACGCTTGATGTGAATTTGTTATCGAAGTTGTCAAATGGAGTACAGTTATGTGGGTAGATATAGATTGCACTCGGATCAAACTTCAGATGGGTTTGCGATCCTACCCACGTCGTTGATTCATGAAAATATAAATTCATATGAATACGGTCATCTAGTTGGCTTGACAATTATTTTAGTTATCGCTTTTATGCTTTTCAATGTAATTGGATGATAGAAAGTTAGATGATAAATTTTAAAATGTTTAATGCAACAATGAATTTTTAAATAACTTTACAGTCTTATCTAATATTACTTGCTTTCATAATTGTTAAAATGAAATTATAATATTGTCTGAGGAGAGGTCAAAGCTGCATAGTGCATTCACGGCAGATGGTCGTCAAGGGCGTCCAGAACTAGGCTAAGGCGTCGTTCACACGTATCGAGGCCGCGATTGCGGAACGAGGTAAGAACAGTGCCAACTACGGTAACTCGGTCGTTCTAAAAATGCAATGTAAACAGATAGTGAGTCATGTAAACAGTTGTTTAGTGCTGGCGTCTAATATTATGATACAGCAATCTATTACCGGCATTGTTTGCGTGATTATAATTAGATCCTTAACGGCAATTAATTTAAAAGTGTGGCGCCGGCTTCAATTTTTGCTTAAATTTAATAACTACGTTTAGATACTCACTTGGCACTAGATTTAAAGGTATTTTGTTTGTTATTTATAATGGTTCCTGAAGCTGTACTGGCGCTAGCCCACTATCGTTAAACAGGTACCTAAGTAGTTCTGGGTTATAAAATATAGTATAAGAGAAATAACAGCAAAACAAAACCATCATGTTTATTTATAACAAATACATAGTCATAAGATATTTTACGAGTGCAGTCATTGCTGTGATAAACAAGTGAATAAGGATCTATATTTTGTTATAAAAAAATAGGTGTTTTTGTTTGTTATTTCGCATTAGGAACGGTAAAGTAGCTTTCTATAATGATGTAAGCGCTCCGGTTTTGCACTTGTGAAATGAAACTGTGTCATAATTTCTCTAGTAAAGCATGTTGTTTACAAACATCCGTCTGGGCGCGTGCACCGTTAAATAACCTTTCTACTGTTTGTTCTTCAGTTGAGTATGCAATCGTTTTGTTATTGTGTGCGGAGGTCGCTGAGGAATGACAACATAATCTACACATATGTACATTCGCAAATTTACATGTTTATAAAATATACTGACAGAGTTTCTACTATTATATGATTATTATAACGTATATATACTTACTTACGTATATCTTCTACTATATACATAAGAACCGATTGTCATCAGTTTTCTTTTTAATTGCTTCAGGTTTTTTTGTCTCAAGTTTTGTAAATTAAGAATATATTTAGATAAAGTTTTAAAAGGGCTGATGTTGCCACGTTTGTGAGTGCAATCTCCTTATTTTTATTATTTTTGTGTACCTTATTGACGTATAATAAGCCAATTTTTAGATGTATCTCTGCAAAATTTATATATAAAAAAAAATATAGTAACATGTGTTAAAAATTTTAGTAATTTAGTTTAATTTATTTTATGTGGTTTTACGATCGGCTTACCTTCGGAGTGAATCTAGCCTTCGCTACTTATATACGCAGTTATATCTGCTCCTAAACAATAATTTGTAAGTACGAGACGGCCATTGCCTGGTTATTAAAGTGCACTCTCAACCCAGCATTAATATAACTTGGTATACTTGATAGGTCAATGTTTATGATATAACAGAAATATTCGAAATAAATGAAATGGAAAACCTTTTGAAACAAGCATCTATTATATAAAAACATATAATACATAAAGTAGAAAATAAGATAAAGAAACATTCATCCATTAACCCAAAAATAGAACGTTAATTATAAGGCATTCTTTCATCTACGCAACGGTTGCATCGTTGCATCTCACATTCCTCCAGGCATTGGGTCTAATATTAAAAATAAAGTAACGTTACGTAATATCATATGTAGCTATTATCTCAGAGCGGTCAAGGCGCTGTGTGCAGTGCCAAGAAATTATAGCCTACGCGTATGTCGAGAACAAAATATTTCGTGACTAAATAGGCTAGAAAAATAATACAGTTTATATTTTAAAGATTGCTATGTGACTGCTACAACTTTCTTCCAATCCTTTTTACTAAATATTTATTCATATTTAAGTTTATTGAGAAAATATACTAAAATGAAGCGTAGTTTACTAAATTTAGCTATTTAGGTCGGGTTACTGTAAGTAATGAAATAATTCAACCGTTTAAATATTCTCATGCAAAATTTAATGAAAATTAATATATATTTTAGTTTAAACGAAGTACAAGCGTGTTTTTGTATAGAACTACGATTGAAATCTATCCACACCACACACACGCACTGTAGAATTAGACCAATTTTTATTATTTAAATACTTACATCAAGAATAACCAAAAAGTCTTGTTCGTAAGTTACATGTCGTAGAAAGTGTTATTAATAAATAGCTTCAAGTTATTACAATTTAAAGTAATATTTTTTAATAACAAGTTACGACCAAACGGAATTCATTATGGAGGTTGTTATTTAATATTTGATCTGATAGATTAAATTTTGATTATATTTTTAAATAAGAAAATAAAAATATTATATATTTTGAGGTTATCTTTCTGTGACCACGTGTCGGCTAAGCTTTCGAAACGTCGGATTGATTAAAATAAACGCGATAATAAAATTTGTTTAATTAGAAGTAATTATTGTTGCATTCTATTGTAGCAGCTATTTTTTTCAGTCATCTTGACCGTGATTTTTAACCTCTCGGTTTAATGTTCTTTCGAGATTTTTCAAATGAATATCTTAAAAATAAAATATGTTTTAAAGGAAATAATATTTTAAACAAAGAGCTTAATGACTACCATACACCCTAGGGTTGAAAGCCTTTGTAGATATTGATGCTTTTATAAAAGATGACGTTGTTAGAAGGGTAACTTCGCGATGTTTTTAATGGAGGTTCCTGGTTCTCTATCATATTCCCCAGTCATGGTAGCATTTAGGCGAATCATGCTACAACAGAAAATATCTTTATTCGCATATTTATTTCAGGGAAACGGGAAAAATATTAAGTTAGCGTATTTCATTAGAATATCAAATCACCTCATTTAAGAATATAAAAAATTTATGTAAACAAATAGCTGTCAAATTCAATGGTATTTTAAGTGTAAAGCAAAATCATACTTAAAATTTTGCATTTTAAGTTATGCATGTTAAGTTTTTATTTATTATGTATTGAAAATACGTCGTAAGACTTTCATTGGTGTTTGTGACAGCTGAAAAATAACTCGTTGCTAGGTAACATAAAAATACATTCAATATGCTATAATATTATCTAACGAAGCATAAAAAGGCAAAGTTCTTTGAGAAGGTTTTTAATATGAGTGTTTATGTGTAAATCAGAATTTTATAATTCCTTGTTCTGATTTTTCCCGAATACCCGACATTGACTAAATTTTCTTCATCAGACATCAGTTGTTTAATAAAAGAAGAATAAACGTAAAACTATATATATATATATATACACGTAAGTTAGTGTTACAAGGTCAGATCACCTGCATTTTTCATGTTGGACGTTTGCACTTATTAATTCTAGGTCGATTTACTTATACGAAGGTTTACTTATAAATATTTCATAGATTCGATTTCGTTATGGCTGTCCAGAATACGTTTTTGCTTGCCCTAATATTTATTTAAACATGTATACTATATTAATATCATTATCTGTTTGAGACGTTTCTTTATAATTAATTAAAACTATATTCAGTTTATGTACATATAAATTTTCTGGTACTTATTTTTAAATTGCATTTTACATCTTATCACCATGTCTTCACATCCATCTAATTAATGAAAAATTGTACATTAGTAAGTCTTTAGAATGGTGAATTTGTCTAAATAAATGGAAATGACCTTCATATATTTGTTTACCAACAAATATACGTCACAGATCAAATTTTCCTGTTTATTGCAAAATCAGCTTTCAAACGCATTGGATATACACTAGTGATTTCTCAAACATGAATGCCCTTAATTTTAAAAACGTTTGCTTGTTTATGCTTTTTTGTTTTGTTTTGTATTTGGGTACCCTGTGCTGCTCTGTCGCATAATGTATTAATACTAATCGGTCGTTTACAAAAACAATATGTATTTTATATAAATAAAGTAATATATTATGAATAAAAGTCTAGCTTTACTTATTATGTGTTGGGCTGATCTAGGCGTCTCGTCGGTGGAGCAAGTAGGCTAAGGTCGTGCGTCACATTTTTCAAGTTTTCTAGTTGCAGCGCGGCTCTTTGTCGCCAGTCTACTTACACGCTTCGAGGATTAAGGTTATAAAACACCACAGCTGATATATAATCGTAATATAACTTGTTTAATTTGCAATTCACGTTGTTAATGAAACCCGAAGTTTCATAAAATAAATGTATTATTGACTGGAGAGAAGTTGCCAATCTATTCGTAGAAACTAAGAAGCATTGTATAATGACTGATGTCGGCAGTATAAGGCATATTTGGGGGCTTTGGCTTAGAGCCAGAGCGATCACGATGCATTCCTTCTGCATCAGAATGTAGATCACTCTTTGAAAACAAAGCTGTCTGGTGCATAACTAGCGAACTAACACTTCCTGACTTTTAATGGAAAACTTGTTCTTGCTTCGTTACTTCATATTGAGAACGAAGAGATGATTGTTATTGTAATGCTCTAATTATGTCGTCTAATAATTATATTAGAGTATTAATAAACAAATAGTCTAATAGAGTTTTTGTAAAATGCGCGAGGAATAATTATCTAAGTAATGCGATTTTCCGTATACTCTAAACTTAATTGAATTCTTGCGATATTTGAATGAAGTGACGTAATAATATTATGAGAGAGCACCTTAAGATCCTAACTAATTCAATTACTACCCACTATGTAGCAGATGTAGGAGCTTAAGCCAATCGTGCGACACGTTAATGACACCATTGTTACATAAGTCTTTGGCTAATAGAATTCGAATCAAATTATAAGAGTATCGTAGACATCGCTGACAGCATTTACGCAAGGCAATTGGCAATAAAACGATTTTCATGTATTTGAATGGCTTCTCATGAATAAGAAAATTTTCTTTTAAAAATAATAGCAATGGATAATACAAACGGGAGGTGAGAATTCGATTTGGCTTAATATTTAGGAGTGAGGAGGATGCTGCATGAATCATGTTCGTATCGAATGGCTCAGAGGCCAGCAGACGCCGGAATGTAGGTCACTCGTGATGCCGCGATGGTTTGTTTGGGTCCCCTCGAATTAGAGTGTGTTAATAATACGACAACCTTTGCTCAGCCACCGCCGCCGCCGACCGCCACGTTCAGTAACTATCTATTTTCGTCTGAAGTTTTGAACGCATACCAACTTTGTTACGTCTATTCTTTATTTTTACTGTCACCGTGTCGCTATTATTCTTTCTGTCAACCCTTTATAAAGTTGCAATCGTATTATTGTGAAAACTTTACAAAAATATTACAGACTATTATTTAAATTCACATTATATTATTCTCTAAACATATCTAAATCTCTTTATATTATTAATGTGATAATGTTTTGTTTTGAATATCACGCTGTTATTATTATGCCTCGTGCTTCATACATCCCACCATAGATGTTAATCGAGTAGGTTATAGTACGGGGGTGCAGAGGGTGGTGCAGGAGGGAATCTATCTAGGTCACTCGCCCACGTTGCCGTCGCACTCTGCTCCGATTTGTTTGGGTTCGTGTTATTGACTCGCGCCTCGCGCCCGCCTACTGCGCATCGCCTCCACTGCATCTCTTCTACCCTGGTACTTTGCTTCTAGTAGTAAAACGTAAATTAACTAACGCTTTTTGTTTTTATTGCCATTTTAGGTGTTCATTCATTGCCCACGTTTATTACCTACCTATGTTTACGTCTATTACATAAATAATGCTTTGTATAAATAATTAAACGTTTTACGCAATTCGGGCCCGAAAGGTAAATAAAACGATTATGTTATAAAAATTATTAATTTATGTTAAGGTCTGCACGGGCTCATGGTCATGACATAATAATGCGACCCTACGTTCTATGAGCAAACATGACCTAGTATTTTAATATTAGTAGCATTTAATAGGTTTGCAATAGATTTCAGTTTTTATTATACGTTTAATTGGTTTTTCATAATTATTAAAGTACCTATATTTACGTCATGTGCCATGAAATGTATAAACATTTTGATTATCTCTTTACAAATATTTAAGGATAAACAAATACGCAATCGATTTCCATGAGTTTTTATTTTACTATCATCATTACACCTTTCGATGATGTAAAATTAGATTCATTACATTTTAAATGATCAAATGTCTGATGTACCAATCATCGATTTAATAATTCTTCTTTAAATAACGCAACCATTCATATTACACAATCATAATAATTACTTTAATGGACCTATTCATACATACTAGTACATATCCTATCCCGGAATGATGAAAATAGTTTCATTTATGTTTCAAAGTAGGGTAATGAGATTTATCAATTAACCTGTTTACCGTTTCAAAATGTATATTTGAGATCGAAACTGTTTTGTAACTGAAAATGGGTTCTAACAATAGAAATGTAGGTTACTGGTGTAGTTTTAGGTTAGGTTGTCAGCGAAGCGGATAGAAGGGTTGTTCCGATTAGGTTGCCCGGCCAATGTTACGAGTGCACCTGGCGCCAACCAACGCAAGCTCGACCGAGGCTGCTCTGACCCCGATTTAGCGAACGATAACATGATATGTCGGCGCTTACATAGTGCTATGTCATAAGCACTAAATCTATGCCGTCTAATATTAGATGTTGAGTTGCTGTTTACATAAACTGATAAGACATAAGTTAAAATAAATTGCAATTGCATGTAAATACTTTAACAAATGAATTTATGATTTGGGAAATGTGGAATAGAATGAAATATGTAAAAAAATATATACTTACAACTAATAAAGTTGTGTTAATGAGATAGATAAAATTATAGTTCAATTAATTATTAAGGCTAGTTGGACGGTGCACTCTAATCTCGCTTGCGTTATGTAATTAAATTAGACGGGACTAGAAATGTCGAACTAGGACACGCTGCAAGCGGCGCATCGGCTGTCTGCCAAGTTGGTGTGGGGCGCTTGCGGGGGTGGCTGTGTCGGCGCTCCCATCCCTTTCCTGCAGGTTTTCAGTTCGCTTGGCTTTACCTATGTGGCCTACGTGAAACGTAACCGTAAGTAGGTCGCCGCTCGATAGTTGCGCGCGCATTTCGTAGGCTAGTCCCCTCGCCCCTTGCCTCTTGAATACGTCACTATCGATCTACACGTGGTGGCGCCGCACGGTGACGTAGCGCGTCGCGTCTTTCACCTCCCCTCTGCGGCCCACACATTCGCTACCCCCTTTAACGGGGGGAGGCCCGTCTACGAGAAATACGCTGCACTCCACGTAATGGTAGTCTTATTTGATTCATAGTATGAATCAAATTTTATTTTTGAACATTTAGTATCAATACTTTTATATGTGCATATTTTATTTTATTTTTAACTCATAATAATGTGTTTCACCAAAATATTACTCGAAAGGCTTTAGAAAATTGATTTATAAAAAAGGTTTTGCCAGAGTAGAAAAATATTTTTGAACTCTGCTATCTACAGTATTTGAAGCAATTTTTCACTGTCAATATTTTCATCTCATCGTAATAAATCTTCATTATCAATTAAGTAGATTCCATTATCGACATCAGCATATTGTTTACAAGCCTTCATACAAACATGATTAATTAAATAAATTAATTACTCTGACCCTTTCGTTACTTTAAATTCTACGGCTTATGACAAAATTGTTGTATGTAATTTAGTAATTTTATACGTTTTCCGTGTACGAGATGAGATGCGTATGTATAAGTGGAGCTAAGTCCTCTATGGCCTCGTTTTCCCATGTTTACCACATTACTCGTATATCCGGCATCCGGCAGCCGGCATGCCATCTCCGGGCACTCTCTCCACATGCCCGAACCAATGAGGCATGTATTTCACATTTACGTCGCTTTTAGCGGGATCGTTTTCCCGTGTTTCTAATGCTTATAAACGAAATCCTAATAATTTTTGATGTTTGTTTTGAATTTATTCAAATAAATATATTTTAGTTGCACATATTAATACATTATTATTCGCTTAACATTGACGATAATTTATAGTATTACATACAATAGATTGACGTCAGTGTCATCGACAAACAACTTATTTACAACTAAATGTCCACGTCTTTACAAAATTACCAAATTGGCAACATTTGCCGCCATACTTGCAATATTATGTTACTTAATGAGAAATTTATACAAAACAAAATATTATTTACGGAAAGTTAATGTTAGAAAGAACCGCTGTCAGTTTAAGCCTGTTTTTAGAAATCATATTCTGTTTCCTCTCGTTTAAAAACATTGGCCCCTGTAGATGGATACTCGAAATCTCTATATTTAATTAACGTCTAAATATAGATTATGTAAAAGATGGGTTCAATACAAAATTCGCAAAAATAACATTCTGTATTGAACGTTGATTGTAATTTTATCAATAATTTAATTTGGAGATAGCAAAAAGAATCAAATAGGTATTGATAACACGAATATAATTGAGCTTATTATTATATTATTTATAAGAGCGTGAATGACTTATTATATACAATGTTACAGTTTTAACTTTGTTTTGTTTGTTTCAGGTAAGTTGAACCGAAAATAATCGAGTACGTAAACATGCAGACGTATGCATCGATGTATTTGCATCGTTTCTTTCTACGCAGATACAAGTTGTATGTTAATAATAGTTGTGCAATATACATTCATTACGTGCAAGGCCTGAAACTGAAACGCCGCGCTGCCGTCACGCCCACTCATGCCGGCTAGTACACGATACACCGATGCGTGACGTACGAGCGGAAATTGCGCAGTTTATGTAGCCTCCTACGCTAAGTGGCCTTTAACTTAACGCATTAGGGTACAAATTCTCGTATACGATATCTGCAATGAGTAGGCGTTTTCATCCAATCCATTTTACGGCCCACGGCTGTGATAATGGAGGTTTCAAATTAAAATAGGAACGCCTGAACATTGTTCTGGAAATTGATGATTCGCAAAGGTCACACATTAGATAATACGGGGCACTGCATCGGCGCACTGCGGATTACGGAGGCGGGAAAAGGTCATAGGTCGAGCTGCATCGCTTCTGCATTGTGCAGTGGGGTAGGTCGGGCGGTGCGTCAGGGTGGGGGCATGGCGTCTCAGCGTCGCACTCGACAGTGTTACTTATGAATTAAGGTGCTCAAAGGTTGTGCTCAGAAGGTCGCTTGCCTATCCAATTTGTATTTGTTTAAATACATATTTTTCAATAATTATATATATTTAATGTTTTAGATATTCATTCCATAACAAATGTTTTTCTCTGTACATACTTGTTATGTTCATCGTCGGAGGTATTTGATTAAATGCTCACGATAGGTTTCATTTCAATCACGTTGTTGGTGCACGTGAAGCACAATTGTCATGGCGCCAACCGCCAACCGCCATCCGCCATACGCCTCTCACTGTATAATTATTTCATTATAACAGAGTTATTTCTAAACTATTACTTAGAATCATTGGCCTGTGAACCTTTTAGATACTTCCTCATTGTAATACTACGCAGTAAAACTAAGCAAATAAAAGAAACAATGACGTTGGTTGATTTCATTAATTGGAAATCCTATGTTTTTGTACAAAACTTCGTATTTAAGTTTACTTAGCTATGACGTTAATAAATGTACTTAAAATGTTATTAAGGCGGTCAATTGAGTATACAAATGTCGCACACACAAACCTCTATTGAATATTACGATGTTTAGTTTACGTTTATGATAAAAACAAAATTTAAGAAATACTCCGCCTGATTTTAACATAAATAAGTAAGAGTGTGGTTCTTGAACAGATACTGTTATAATAAAGACAAGGCAGCTGTCGTCTCCGATATAGGTAGTTAGGTTAAGGATGGTTGACAGGATAAACTCTCGTTATCCCTGGTTACTTCCAAACAGATCCCCAAACACCTCTAAGTCACTTCGCGGGTGTTTAATTTATACAGGACCACTTAAAATTATAAGTTATTTTTCCTTAAATGATCATAGTTAATTTTTTTTTTCATATTTTTTCTATAGTCATTATCATGTCTTTATCAGATGTGTTATGTTCGGTATGTAGGAGATAAGATTGTTTTTGTTTTGTGAACCTTTATGCCTTACGATAACATGTAATAAAACAATTTACTTCAAACGAATATTACCTACTATTTACTTATTTTTTTAGATTTTTAACTTTGTTATAATACAAATTGGTATTGAGATACCAATAGATAAGTTACATAGATATCGGTCCGAATTGTTTGGGAGATACGACCGCGAGGGCTATCAATCTCAGCACCTACATTTATTTTAGAGTTATTGTATTCAACCAATTTAAAAGACTTTATGCAACTTACCGTCGCGTTTATTTTATTATTTTAATTTTATTTAATTCGTAGCCGCAAAGTGTTCGAAATGTCAGATTAAAATAACCTAAATAAACACTATACACAGTAATTAAATTATATATCTTTCTATAAACTTATCAATTTATAGAATCCAATTAAATTAAAATACATCTAAATTAAACGTCTATTCGGCATGTTTTATCGTTATTTCAACTTTAGTATTTACAGTAGTTAAGGAAGGCTTAGTTATTAAATAGGTTTTATGTTAGTTGCGAATAATTTTCTTTACGTATGTTTTTTTTTATTTCATAACAAAGCAATAATAATGTTTTCTAGTTTACGATTGGAAATAGCGATAAGATTGCGGTTTACGTCAATAGTAAAACGATTTAAATAGGTTATCCGACGACAACATACTAGCATGTACTATATGCATATATATGGGATGCGAGTTCATTTATGAATGAACGGGGAAAACGTATGGTAACATATTGTTATACATATATCATTTCCATTTTTACTGGATCAGACAGTGATAATCAATCACCACCTTACACGTTTTTCATATATCTTTTCTTATTTCTCTTCTTCTCATTACAGTTGTGAACATCATGGATTCCTTTCTTTTTTTTAATAAATCACAGATTTCCTTAATACTAAGCTAATGCACAAATATTAAGAACGCTTTTGGATAAATAACGATGTTTAAACGTTAATTAATAAGCAACATGGGCCTTTATCTGAAATATGTTGTTATTTTTAACATATAATCTGCTTTTAGACATTTGCTTACGTAAAATGAAAGTATTCGCTCATACGCGTATCAGCGGTTGATTGACAAAGTTTTGCGTCAAAAGGCACATATTTGGGCAGATTGTGTACAGATTGGATGCTTGCTTACGCAGATGGGGTGTGTTACTTGATTGTCATTTATCACACGTACTTTTTGTATGTGTGATATATTTAAAAAAGTAATTCATTAATGTCATATTGATAAAATAATTTATAAATATTGCCTCAGTTATTTTAAGGTGACCTGTAACATACGCGTTTTGCGTGCAGATTATTCCGGCTACGTAGTTACTTCGACGTTTTGATTTTATAATTATTTATCATTTAACTCTCTAAATAGATATTATTCTATACATGCCATTCATTCATTACTTTATTTGTATTTTATGTAATGGTTCTTGATACTTATTTTTAGGCTCGTACATTTTATATGGCATTAGAGAATAATATTTATTTTTTACTGAAATATAAAATTCTTATAGACGAGAGAAGGAAATACTTATATGGTGGTTTTATTACTAAAAGTGGTCTTTTGCAAATAGTAGAGAATAGTCTAAAAAAGAAAGAGGCTCAAACTGAAGTCATATTATTCTTATATAATTGTCAAATAAAATATAGTTTAAGTAAAGTGATATTATTTGCGTTATACTTTTTTTTTACAAATATAGTTTTGTTCTTCTATTTGTTATATTTTGAAATCTATTTAAGTCACTAAGTTTTGACAATATTTTCTCTTATGTCCTTATTTAGACCTTATAGTGCATCTAACATAACCGTTCGATACTAATAAAATATGTTTTAATACGATAACAGTCGTTTAGGCTAAAAATTTAATATAATTTCTGAATATAAACGGCAATGTACATCATTCTTACGTTATTACCGATTATTATGTATAGTAATAAAGTTGGAAGTTCTATGGCGGAAATACGAGCTTTTCTTATTTATTACATACATAATGTCTCTCATCAATCACGTGGATTACTTGGGAGAAAGGGTAACGTCGTCGCTTGACTGGGTTTCAGTGCGTCTTTGTTTGCCTTTACTTTACAATTTTAACTTCACACAAATTTTCACGTAATGTTGTCTTACCTATTCATAGTTTGTGACGTATTTACGTTCAAGTTTTATTAAGTATGAACGCTATTATAAATAAAAAATTGAAATTTGTTATTATTGTTAGCACATGAATCATTCCCATATTAAAAGTCTACGAGAGGAGCAGTTATAGTTAATACGTGAAGTATATAAAAAGGGAAAACAAATAAACAAAAAAAATATGGAAAAAATTAGTATCGATCGGTTTGATGGAAATGTGAATAATTTCCGTCAATGGAAGTTTCAAATAATTTGTGCACTCAAGGCAAAGGGTTTAGCGGCGCATATGAAAGTGAACGAAGAGCAAGAAAAGAATGAAGAATGGGTTAAGAATGACGCGACCGCAATGTTCATTTTAACACAGGCCTTAGATTACAAACAAATTAGTTTAATTGAGACCTGTGAGACAACGGCGGAGATCTTCGCAAAATTGGAGAATATTTATGAACATAAATCTGAACTAAATTTATTATTAACACAAGAAAAGTTCTACACATACAAAATGTCACCCACGGATGATATCGCACAACATATTGCGAAAATTGAAAGTATGGCTAAACAACTAAATGAAAATGGAGAAACGGTCAGTGAAAAGGCCGTAATAACTAAAATAATCTCCACTTTGCCAATAAAATATAGAAATTTTCGCCAAGCATGGCTCTCACTAACCCCGGCCATGCAAACCATTAGCAACCTAACATGCAGGCTCATTGATGAGGAGTTGAGCCTGAAAAATTTTGAAGATGAAGACAATTCTCTTTTCTACACACATGGAAATGTAAGAAATTCCCAGTCTAATAAAGATGCAAATTATAAAGGTCAACAATCATCGACGTCAAGAGAGAATAGGTTTATCTGCTATAACTGTAACAAAAGGGGGCATTTCGCCAGGGATTGTCGCGCACCGAAGAAGAACAACTATACGAAAGAAATGAAACCATCAGCATTCTACATAAACGACAGCAAGGTGGATAGCTGCGATGAATGGATAATGGATAGTGGAGCGTCGGCACACATGACTTACAGAAGGGATTTTTTCAAAGAATTCACAGAATTTCCAGAAGGACACGAAACGGTAAAGTTGAGTAATCACAAAGTATTAAAGGTGAGAGGCAAAGGTATTATAGCAATTAAGAAATATGTAAATAACATGTGGTCTGATGGTGAACTCTCAGATGTATTATATGTACCGGAGTTAAAGAAAAATTTATTTTCTGAGGGCACAATCACTAGAAAAGGTTTCACTATTGTGAAAGAACATTGCAACGCGTACATTTATGAGAACGGCGTTCAAGTCGCTAATGCTGTATTAAAGTCAAATAATTTATATGAATTACTTTTTAAAACTGTAGTGTATCCAGAATGTAATCTAGTTAACAAAGCCAGCTGTGACGTACAAACGGCTTGGGCATTTAAACGTACAGGAAATTGTAAAAATGGGGAAAAATAAAACTATAAATATCGATACCACAAATATGGATACAAACTTTTTTTGTGAAGCATGCATGCTAGGAAAACAATCTCGTTTTCCGTTTGAAAGTTCGAAACGAAATAATTTGTCACTTGGAACTTTAGTATATAGTTATGTTTGTGGTCCAATGTCATGCTTGTCAATGTCAGGGGCTAGATATTTTGTAATTTTTAAAGATGCTGTTTCGGGTTTTAGTTATGTATATTTTATAAAACAGAAGTCAGACGTTTTAGAATGTTTTATACAATATAATAATATGGTTTATAACAAGTTTGGTCATTCTGTCAAAACTTTAGTTACGGATAACGGTGGTGAGTATATCAACGAGCAATTTAAAGATTATTTAGTTAAAAAAGGTATTGAACATGAGCGTACGCTTCAACAAAATGACAGAGCTAAAAGAGAACTAAGGACAATCGTGGAGAGAGCTAGGTCTATGTTATATGCTCGAGGTCTTCCTTTATACCTTTGGACCGAAGCAGTCAGTACCGTTGTATATTTAATGAATAGAGTTACATCAAGTGAGGTCCCAGATATAACTCCATTTGAACAATGGACAGGGGATAAGCCAGATTTAAGTTTTGTTAAGACTTTTGGATGCGTAGGATATGTACATATAGCAGCACAAAAACGATTAAAATTTGATAAAAAAGATAAAAAAATGTTTTTTGTTGGAATGCAGGGAAATGCCAGAAATTACAAAATGTTTGATATTAATACAAGGAAAATAATAATTTCTAGAAATGTAATATTTAACGAGTTTGATGAACTTAATGTTTCAGAGCCAAATCACAATAAACAATTTTTAGAAATTGGAATTGATAGAATCGATTCTAAGAACGTCAATGAGATTGATGAACCTGTTATTGTAAATAATGATGAATTGAATAATGATGATGAATTAAACAATGAGAGTAGTGTTGAGGAACAAACATTGGATGAGGTTAATGAAGGGGAAAATAATAAGACTAATCAAGGTGATAGTAGATACAATTTAAGGTCAAGAAATTTATTGAAAGAACAAGCCAATATGGTTGAAATCAATGAACCACTGACATTTACTGAGGCTCCTCAAATGGATGATTCCGATAAATGGCTAAGTACAACTAATGATAAGCTTAAGATTAAAAGGTCTAAACATATTGACATTAAATATAACTGTGTGAAGGAAAAAGTAAATTCTGAGGAGGTATTACTGGAATATATCAAACCAAGTGATCAACTGGCAGATTTGCTTATCAAGGCACTTCCCTCAACAACGTACAAACGTATCAGAGATCAAATATATGTCTTAGTTATTAATGACAAAAATAGGTAGTTAAGCTAATTAGATTGTTTCATTGTAACTCTTAGTTATTATTATTTTATCTGTTAGTTATGTTTAAATTGAGTTTAGTTATATTTTGTATTGAGAATGAATTTTGTTTTTTTTGTGTGATATATTGTTAAAGTTATGTCAAGGAGATTATGCAATGTAAAATTACGGGGAGGTGTTGGAAAAGGTTGGCTATGCAACCTTTTAAGATAATTTTAATTGTCAGTTGTCAATAAACATTATGGTGAATAGAAATGAATAGAAATCGTATCATTTTCAATAGTATCATTTTCACGTAAACTATATTGTAAACTTACCTTGGCCCAACGACGTAACTAGATCAACGTCTACGTACTGTACTAATCTCATTTACGGACTTTAAAGTTAAGTTTAAAGGAAACGTAATTTTGTTCCGGCGTCATAGAAATTCTAAACGGTAAATACGTGTTTTATTTTATAGCAAATAAGAGAGACTGTGAATATTGTTTTTAAATACAAATGTTTAGGGTGTTTATTTGTCATTTCCTTATAGACTAATGACAGTTGAACTATTATTTATAGTTAAAGTTTACGGTTTTTATATTTTTTGTAATAGTATAAATCTTGTACTTGATGTACTGGATTTTACGATATATGTAACCATAACATTCTACGTTAGGGTTGTCAATGGCCTATTTTTAAAAATCCTAATATAACTTGGCGTTAGATCCTGCTGTCCTGTTGCACACCCAAGACAAAATTGCTTTCCAGTTGGGAATAGTAGCAGACGATGACACTGTGATTTTTTTGAAATATGAGAGGTCCCGTGTCCCACTCTGTACTTTATCACTATAGAATTTTTCATTTTTTTTTAGAAAAAACAAAACAAAAATTATTTTATTAAACAACCTTGTACTCAGAATTTTCATGTTCGATTTTTGGTCTAAATGAATATTTGTTAAATAAAACAATGGTATGATAAATAAATGGTAATGAAAAAAAAAACAAAATTAATTATCATGTCTTATTAATTGCGTATTGTGGGTAGTTTTGTATAGACATATAAAGAGATGTACTAAAGAACTTTTTGTTAGGATTTGGGTTAAAAATGTATGTTAACATACCATCACAAATTTTATTTAATTAACACGAAATTATAAGGAAATTAAATCGAATAATCGTAGTAGAAGTTTGCTTAATTCGTGTCGGCATTTTTCACGTAAACATTGTCTGAGCATCTGTGCAAACTGTGACGACCTTTAAGTTGGAAATATGTGAAATATTGCGTTCATTTTATTGTAATGACTCAATAGAAAAAAATTAATGCATATTCTTAACTATGAGTTTAATGTTTTCATATCAAGTTTGAGCGACACATCCGAAGATGTTTTATATTCTTGTGTTCTCAAATTGAAGCGATTTTTACGCTAATTTTCACAGTAAATTTAATGATATTCTGGAGATTGGTGTCACTTATGAATTGCTTCCCTAAACGCATTCCTTCAAATAACACATAGCATTTACTAAGAATTCATCTTTACTTCAAGATTCAACCAAAACCAAATACAACGATCCTTTACAACAAATATTTTTATTCTTCTGAGTCTCAAGTAAAATAAAACAGGCCAGTTATCTATAATTCATGG